>JAQISU010000042.1:25937500-26185000 GCA_029339505.1 Unio delphinus
TCCTTTCCCTTCATCGTTGACAAAATACTTGTATTTCCCTTCACTAACGATGCCAATTTCGCATGATTTTCCGATTCCACCTGCCGTGAAAAGTCATTCATTCCACCATGTTGTGCAGATGAAAAATTTAAGTTGCAAACAGTGCAGAGTACAAAATGCACTCCTTTAGATGGTGGTTTAAGGCATGGTCACAGAGTATTATGAACTGGTAGAAAATGCTGCTTTCTATGTTTAGACATTCTATTTTCATCATCAGATTCGAGCTGAAGTTTTGTAAACGGCGGCATGTTTAAACAACCGGATGTTGAGAGAATGTTACAATCAGTGATGTGGCGCCGACTACAGACCCGGACGCGGACCGAAGAGACGATACAACAAAACTAACCGGAATAAAAAACGCTTAAAAAATTATTTTTAAAAAATAAAAAATAAATGCAACCTCAAATCGTAATTTAAAACCAGTGACCATACTATCGTACGAATGAGCTTTATTCCGTACAAATTCAGTCAAATACGAACTGGTAAACAGGTCTGCAAAGGCAAAATGGTGGGTGGTTTGCAGATTTTTTTTGTTTTTAATACTCATTTATATTAATTTCAAGATAAATTACCATATATTGAGGAGTTATTCAAAAACATTATTCCATGTGATTTCCGTTCGATCACAGGAGTCTGACGCTGTTTCAAGAATGTTAAAATTACCTACACGTTCAAATACATAAATTGTCAAATTGAAACAGAAATTGGAATATTCTTTCAAAAACTAAATGCCATAAGTTATCATCACAAAATTACAGAGACTATATTTGATGGTGCATACATTGTTGGTAAGAAGCATTTATAAGTACTTGACTTCAGATATCTTGCTGCATTAAGTCAGTCTGTAAATAACTTTGCAATCGGTAAATGCTATGTATTTTACCGGATTTTACTAAATGGAATCCTTTATCACAGTGTAAAATATAACACACATTCAAGAAATTCTTGCTCTGTTCTTTTTATATTTAATGGTGTAAAACAATGTGGACAAATTATGTTCTATGTTAAAGTTTATCCACTGTGCTGCTGTTTGATGAATGACTGCAGATGCACTCCTTCATTTTTTGCAATCTAGGAAGCTTGAATTTTACATTTTCCAAGCTTGCAGACTTGGAAAAATTCCTTTTGCAAGCTAGCTTAATTTGTGTAAGTTTGAGATTTTACAATAAGCTTGCAGACTTTGAGAATTTCTTTTTGCAAGCTTGCAAGCTTGCAGACTTGGAAAAATTCCTTTTGCAAGCTTGCGCAAGCTACCTTACTAGCTTGTACAACTTCAACTAGCTTGCTGCAAGCTTGCTGCAAGCTTGTGGAAAGCTTGCATTTTGGTTTGGGATATTCCCATTTAAGTGATATGGTCAACTGTTAAGTTAGGTAAGCCAGACCAGTGATACAACTGTTAAGTTAGGTAAGCCAGATCAGTGATACAACTGTTAAGTTAGGTAAGCCAGATCAGTGATACAACTGTTAAGTTAGGTAAGCCAGATCAGTGATACAACTGTTAAGTTATGTAAGCTAGATTAGTGATATCAGGTCCATATACATAGGCATCTTCTTGGCTCTCTTGGTCATAGACAGGAAGAGCTGATGAGTTGACCTTTATTTAGTCTTTTCATTCATCTGTTGTCTGGTGTTGATTAGCACAAGTTAGTTATCATTGCTCTTTCTAAACCACAGTAAGGATTGCAATAAAGCTTTACAAACACAGTCTTAGTAAGGTCTAGTTGAGTTATGCCATACTTCATACAGATTTGAAAAGTCCTTGAATTTTCATTATTCAGACAAAAAGTCCTTCAGTTTTTGTTGAAAAAGTCCTTGAATAGTCCTCAAAAATATTCATTAGTTCTTAAAAAAGTACTTGAATTTCAGTGTAAAGAGATAGTTGCATTGGAAATGAGTGAAAATAGCATAAAAACTAGCAGAAATAATGATAGGTCAAAAATGTATTTGTCAATGTTTACATTTTTTATGTTTGCTTCAGCATTTCTAGTTACATATATTTACTTCCTTCTGCTAAACATTTAGTTTGATATAACATTAATTGATTGGTACCCGACTGGTACACAGCTGATAAAATCTAATAAAAAGGATGAAATAAATGACTTTTCTATTATTTAAAATAGATGGTCAAAAAACTATTTTGGTTGGAGTATTCCTGATTATTATAGGGCACTAATGTACATTGTTTTGAGATAAGATGAATTACGTTATGGGCCAAGATAAATCGACCATAAAGGAATTTAGTTCATTGAAAGTTGGTCAAGTGTACCTCCAGGGAAGGGTATGGTGTAATTGCTATCATTGGGTTAGAGAAGTGAAGGACAGAATGTGGACAGTGCACTTAAATCCCACAGCAAAAGTTACTTAAAGGTGAATAGAGCTGGCACATATTTTGAAAGGTCAGCGGCCCAGATAGATATCTTTGGCAGGCCATATTTTGAACAACCCTTGTCTAGTTGTTCCTGAATGAATGTAAGACTGCATTGAAATCCGATATGGTCACCATGAGATTCATCTTGAAAATCTTGTTAAATCTGCTTCTGCATGGATGTTCATATTGAAATTGGGTTTTCACTAAAATGACTTGGTACATATACTATGTAAATGTAAGAGCAATTCATGGGTATGGGGAAAAAAAGGACAACAATTATAATTACAGCAATTTCACTAAAATGACTTGGTACATGTACAATCACAGCAATATTACTAAAATGACTTGGTACATGTATAATCACAGCAATATCACTGAAATGACTTGGTACATGTATAATCACAGCAATATCACTGAAATGACTTGGTACATGTATAATCACAGCAATATCACTGAAATGACTTGGTACATGTATAATCACAGCAATATCACTGAAATGACTTGGTACATGTATAATCACAGCAATATCACTAAAATGACTTGGTACATGTATAATCACAGCAATATCACTAAAATGACTTGGTACATGTATAATCACAGCAGTATCACTAAAATGACTTGGTACATGTATAATCACAGCAGTATCACTAAAATGACTTGGTACATGTATAATCACAGCAGTATCACTAAAATGACTTGGTACATGTATAATCACAGCAATATCACTAAAATGACTTGGTACATGTATAATCACAGCAGTATCACTAAAATGACTTGGTACATGTATAATCACAGCAGTATCACTAAAATGACTTGGTACATGTATAATCACAGCAATATCACTAAAATGACTTGGTACATGTATAATCACAGCAATATCACTGAAATGACTTGGAACATGTATAATCACAGCAGTATCACTAAAATGACTTGAAACATGTATAATCACAGCAACATCACTGAAATGACTTGGTACATGTATAATCACAGCAACATCACTAAAATGACTTGGTACATGTATAATCACAGCAACATCACTAAAATGACTTGGTACATGTATAATCACAGCAGTATCACTAAAATGACTTGATACATGTATAATCACAGCAACATCACTGAAATGACTTGGTACATGTATAATCACAGCAACTGCTCCGGTGGCCGAGTGGTTAGAGCGTCCGCCGCGGAAGTGGTTGGTCATGGGTTCGAATCCTGGCCGAGTCATACCAAAGACTTACAAAAGTGGTGCTAACAGCTGCCTCGCTTGACGCTTAGGATTAAGAGGTTAGTGTTAGGACTGGTTGGCCTAGTGTAAGGATAATGTGGTTAGGTGGGACATGTCTGTGGCATGATGCCTCAGTGCTAGACATCACTATAAACTGTCTCACAGCAGACATTGCAGCGATGTGACTGAATTTTTTTTAAGCTACGTTAAAAATCCTTATCAAACAAACAATTATAATCACAGTAATATACCTTAATACTAATACTATAGTACAATAAAATAGGACATTGGACAAAGAATTGCACACCATCACACCACCACCACCCATTGATAACTAAATAGATCTAAACCAAAATTTGATCAATGTGGAAGACTTATCTTTAATCCACCTAAGTATATGAAATCTTCCATTCTCAGTTGAAAACATGTCATTCATTTCCTTTGCTCTTTGATAATGCTATTTGAATCAGAAGCACTAATGTAAGATCATCATACCCAGACCAACATTTGTTAGCTGGGCATTGTGTAGTTATATGGGTTTTTAGTTTTAAGATGTTTTGTCCATTTTTCAGAAAGATTGTTAAGAATTTGTTAAACTTAAAAGTAATACATATGCTATTTTGAGTGTCATGGATATGGGCTGAACCAGTAGTCTTCATAATTGCTGGATATCACATGACTAAATTGTTTTATACATAACTAAGAAGAGACCAGAGCAGATGTTACTTAGGTGAATGGGCATTACATTTGATGATGTAATCTTTATAGAACAGATTCATTTTTAAAGATTGATGGAAAACCATGAAGCATATGGGTATTCATAATTTTATATTAAGATTTCAAGGGTAACCATTTACCCTTTAATAGGCTGTGTCACCCTGGGGAGAACACTGGGTCAGCGGTCAGAGTGAACCATGCTCTACTTTTGCCTTTATGAAGGATTAATAACCACCAAAGAGTGGCATATATTATACCATTCACAGTATGTTTTGGATTTTTTTTTAATAGGCTGTGTCACCAGTGAACAATGATAACCAGGCTTCAGGAACATCTAGTTGTTGCAACTACAGTACAGAAGAGAGCACAAAGCCATCCATCTCCTCAACCTCCTTCAACTCTTCAGACTACTCGTATTCCTCTGCCCTGATCAAATCGGAGACAGGTTAGCATTTACAAACTGTTGAAGGATTTCACATTGATAAACATTGAAGGGATTATGTTGTCAATTTTAAAACCTAGGGATGGACTATTCATGCAGACAAAGCTTTTATTTTTCTTATCAAAATTGTTAACATGTTAAATTTGAGGATGTAGTTATCATCATGGAGGGCTCATCGTAGTAGGTTTCCAATAAATATTTTACAATAATAGCCATATTTAAATCTGTAATCACAATGCATCTAATTTTTTATAATTGATAATGAAGGTAAGTTATTTTCTAAAAATTCAATAGACATTGTGGACATTATTAGCCAATGGCAATATAAACGTTTATTAATGAGAACATAGCATCCTTTTTCAAATATATGTACCATTGGTTAATTGAATGTTAACATAATTTGTTGCATTGCTTAATATTAGTAAGTAATTATCAGTTAAATATAATTGTTTAGTAGAATTGAGATTGATCAGGAACTTTTCCTGTGTTTACATTAGCAGCAGCAGTTAAGGTTTGGGTTACAGCATTTTCATTACATATATTTAATAAAACCCATAATTAATTCTCATCATACTTGGAATATACCATTGTTAAACTGCAACTATTTATTGTGCCACATGCTTGCTTGCTCATTTGTCTTTATGGTCAAGTTTTGGTTCAAGTTTTTCATTTACTTACATTTCCTGAAACCATTGATTTCTTCTTAGTTTAAATGAATCACTATGAAACTAATGCTGTTCATTCAGTATCATGCTCACTCAACCTTTAACCTTTAACCTTTAACCTTGGTGTAAAGGAAAAACATTTAACAGCAATGTTTTGATTGTGAGTTCAAAGTCATGGCTTTGGCCTTGTTTTATGTAGACATGAAGTTCTTATTTTGGCAAGTTGTGATAAAATATACTAAAAGAACCTAAAAGTGATTCTTAATTTTGGTAGCCAATTCTTTCATTAATTTAAAATTAATTTTGGTAGCCAATTCTTTCATCAGTTTAAAATTAACTTTGGTAGCCAATTCTTTCATCAATTTAAAATTAATTTTTCAATGTTGTTTGATCCAGATTTTACTTATCAGCAATAATAATTTTACAGGTTATGTGGGCCTTGTGAATCAGGCCATGACGTGTTACCTAAACAGCTTACTTCAGACTCTCTACATGACACCTGAATTTAGAAATGCTTTGTACAGGTGAGATAATTCACATTTTTGTGTTGCAAGCTGATAACCGATACATATCATGTTAGCCAAGCTTTCTTTGCTGATTGCCAAAATACCATATAACTGATTTTTGTTTTTCAGATATTGGACTCTTCTTAAAAATTAAAAAAACAACCCAGAAATCTCTTCTCTTTCTGACTGCCCTCATTAATGAAATTTTAACCCGTGAATGAATTGTATTTTCCTTTCTTTTTTTAAAGTAAGACATTTTGATACCACTGCGGTGGCCTAGTGGTTATAGCATCCACCTCTTATGTGGGAGGTCATGGGTTCGATCCCCAGTAGATTCATACCAAAGACTAATAAAAATGGTACTAACAGGATAATGTGACTGGGTGGGACATCATACTACATGTCTGCGGCATGATGCCGCAGTGCTAGACATCACTATAAACTGCTACACTGCAGACATTGTAGCGGTATGACTGAAAAATTGTTAAAGCTCCGTTAAAAATCCAAATCACATACCCACATACACGCTTCACCTAATAGAGAATAAAAATTAAAGCTATGTTAAAAATACAAATCACACATTTTGATAGATGCATGTAGGGATGATATTTATTTTTAATATTCCTTGCTAAATCAAAATTTTGATTTGAAGTATGATGGTGATTCTCACTTGCCAGCTCTAATTCTTTCATTTTACACTGATATTCCCTTTCTTCCTTCTCTCTCTCTCATTCAATTTGTTTTTCTTGTAACCTTTCCTGTCTCGCTCTCTCCTCTTTTTAAAATTGTAATTGTCTTTCTTTCTCCATTTCCTGTCTCTCTTTCTCCTCTTTTTCAAATTGTAATTGTCTTTCTTTCTCCCTTTCCTGAAATTCCAGTTTCTTAAACTCTAATTCTCTCTCTCTCTCTCTCTCCTCTTTTTCAGATTGTAATTGTCTTTTTCCCTTTCTTGTCTCTCTCTCTCTCTTCTTTTTCATATTGTAATTGTCTCTCTTTCTCCTCTCTCTCTTTATCAATCTGCATCTGCTCTTTTTGTAATTCAATTTGTTTCTCTTTCTCCTCTCTCAATTCGCATTAGCTCTTTTTGTAATTCAATTTGTTTCTCTTTCTCCCTTTCCTGAAACTCCAGCATCTTTAACTCTAATTCCATCTGGAATTTTAATTCTAATTCCTTTAGTTTAATGTCAGAGTCTGATGCAGACTTACTGACTTGAATAAAAGCACTTTGTTCCAAAAGATCCTGTTCTACCAAATACTGGACCAAAATCTTTTTGATATCTTGTTTCGTTAAAGAAGCCTTCACTTCGGAAAGATCGTATTTTTTGGCAAGTTGAACCAACTCATCTTTTTTGAAAAGATCTAATTGCTCCTGGGTAGGATTAGAAAGAAATATTTCTACTTTAGATGTCATTTTGATACAAGCGTGTCAGTCTCACTAAAGATTTAAAATTTTCAAAACTAGGGGAAATTCAAATTTAAATTCAAATTTATTTCAATCCCAGATGATAGCCACCAATTTCTATGTTACGTGCTTAGGCTCGAATAAGCAGCAACACAGAAAGAGTGAAAACTAACAAGCTTGTATAAATAGAACAATGAATTTATTAAGTACAATTATTTTCATAAAATAAATAAACTTATGGTTTTAGAGAATCAAATCCAACATTAATCCAATTTAGAATTCACAAAAATAATCCACTAATGGAATTTGCAAGAGTCCTGATAAATAAATGTTCTAATAGTTCCAGGTTCGAATCTTGACGATGTAATCCAAAATGGCTGACAATGTCACATGATGCAGTTCTTGTTTTATAATCATCCAAATGAATTATGAGCATATGTTTTCTCCTTCAAATAGATAAATAAATCTTCTTTCTTCAATGAATTGACACAATGTCCAGAATAAAATAATTAATATTAACACTCTAAACATGAATTACACAACTGTTAATTTTAAAGCCCAAAATTCTACTGAACCTCTCTTCCAGTACACTGATTAAAATACCCTTTTCTGAAGTAAACAAGTGATCACGTGATTTTCTAGAAAGTCAAAGAAAGATGAATTACCTTCATAAAATCACGTACTCCAGATATTTCCTACTAAAAATAAAAAGTTGTCCTTGAAATTAACCAATTGTTTTAAAGACCTGTTTATCAATCCGAAGCAAGGTCAGATATTGAAGTAAATTAGCCAAGGTCTGCCTGTTTACAACTAGAATCTTGGTTAGCCTAAATTTCTAGAAAAAATCTCCCAATTAATGAATATTAAACCCTAAATGACAAATTTTGGATTTAACAATAAAAAAATAAATTAATTAAATCCAATAGCCATAACATGTGGTACAAATTGAGTAATTGATAAGTATTTTAAGATATAATGGACATGATGTTGGATGTTTAAGTGGGAACTTTAACAGTAATTGTTCTGGCAGTAGATGGGTAGGCTTTAGCAGCAACATTGTCAACAGTTTTGGTCGAAGCTTTTCATCTGAATATTTTTCCTAACCTATAATACATTCTCATAATGTTATGCTTTAATCATTATTGTTCTGTGACTTGTTTGCTTACCGCTATTATCATGAGGCCAATGTCTTAGTCATTAGAAATTGCACATTAAAGTTTTGTATTTTTGTTTTCTTAATATTGCCCAAACTCTTGGATAGATTTTGATGCGAAGATAATTCTTTCTGCCACATGTTTGTTTGCCCATTTGGCTTTGGGACTATGGTCACCTTCATACAAAAATTGCAATCATTTGCCTATAATTTCTGAATCTCTTGCAGGATATTCACTAGAAAAATTGCAACAGAATTTTAGTTAAAGTTATTTAATATGTCAATATTTCTCGAATCTCTTGCAGGATCCTCACTAAAGAGAATTTAAACAATATAGTTAGTCTTCATTGTGATGTTTTGTCAAATTTTTGCACAAAAAGGGATGCCAATTTCACTTTCATGCTATTCCCACAGTACAAGTCATTTCAGAGGGGCTTCCTATCTTGTTCATCCAGCCCCTTCCTCTTCATGATGGAAATCCAAACTAGTTGCTTGAGTGGCTGATATTTTTCATAGATAGAGCTTTTGCTTATAAAGCAACAGTTGGCGGTAGTCCAAAAACCAGACTCCCCAAGTTTCTATTCCAAACATTTTCATGTTACAAAGAATGTCAGAATATTTAGACTGTTGTAGATTTTAGCAAATGTAATCAGTTTATTACAACCCTGAAATTCAAGATGGAGATGTCCTGATCTGTCTATACAACATGATAAATGTGAAATCAGTCTTAACCGTCTCAATGCATATTTCCATATTCCTATTTGCACCTAAATAACTTCATTCCACTTACATTTGAGTAGTGTACCAGTTTTGTGTCCTTTCATTTGGACTCAATCACTGCCATTGGACCTACACCAAGGATTGGACAGTCTTATATTCCACTTCATGACACCCTGCTTCCACAGCAACAGTGGTGTACCTAGACAATACATTGTCAAATTATTTGTCAAGTTTGGTTTTGGTTCACAGCATCAACATCCATCTTTATCTCATTTGTAGGTTAGGGTTAGGGTAAGGGTAAGGGTTAGGGTTAGGGTGGATAGTCATTATGGAAAAGTATTTTTTTGCCCCATTTCACCACTTTGTTAATCTAAGTACGGAGTTTATAACTTGTGTTAATTTGGCTTTTCTTCTGAAGAAATACATAAACAGCATTGTTCAAATGTTGGCAAAGGCGTCTGCCATGGCATTACAGAACTTCTTAAACTTCTCTGTCTGGCAGGTGCAGTAGCAAACATGCTATACCATGGCTTCATGCATGTACATGTGCTCCTCTGCACAGTGAATCATAAGCTTGGTCTTTCATATCATTAAATTGTGATCTCAACCAAAAGACACCCCCCCCCCACACACATGTATTTAACCCTTTGAACCCTAATCTCCCCCATATTTCGGCACAATAACCCGAGCCTCCCCGGCAATTTTATAAAAAGTAAAATTTTGCAAAATAAAAGTAATAATATGCCTTAGAATGATAATCCACTATGATATAACAGCAAATATCAAATTGTCTCTTTTCAAACATGCTTATAAAATGCTTTTTATTACTATGACTATGTAACAAACTGTCTCGAAATTTTGTTCATGTTGTACCATTCATGCAAAATCTATATTTCACTGACCATCTAGCGAATAACATAACACAGGCCGGTATACCGGCCTGTCGGGTTATGACGGTAGATAGCTAGGCCGGTATACCAGCCTGTCGGGTTATGACGGTAGATAGCAAGGCCGGTATACCGGCCTTTCGGGTATATACACCGTTACAACCGGCCGGTAAACTGGCCTGTCGGGTTCAAAGGGTTAAAGAAAGGGAATTTTTGTGTGAATTATGTTTCTACAAAAATACTTTAGAGATATCATTACTATCAGTCACTGTTATCCTTCCTGCAAAAGCAAGCATCTTTTTATAGGTTTCATTCAAGCTTAAACTGTTATAATCCAAAATGGGGGAATTAATATGAAAGTAATTCCCTTTGTATGGTGTCTTTAGTGAGAAGGACATTCACTTTTCCCTATTTTCACCGACTTTGCCATATTCCAGTTGGAGAGATAATTGTTTTGCTCAGATACTGGAGTCAAACGTGGACTTTGACATATTCCAGTGGGAGAGATGATTGTTTTGCTCAGATATCAACTTTCTTCATACTCAGGATGAATTAGGAAGCAAAGATGATTCATTGAGGGGCATGCTTGCTTGGCCTTTCGACAGCAGGGTATTGGTTACATGTTTAACAGTGGTGTTTTCATGAAGGTCTTGACTTTCAGTCCCAGGTTTCCTTGTTTTTTGTAGATGACTGAGTAGTACAAGAGCATGATATATATTCAATGCCACTAAAGATTTTAATGGTGCTTTGAGTTATGAGAAAAAATTTAAACTTTCATGGAGATACGAACAGTTGTCCAAAAAAATGCTGTGGAAATGTCATGAAAGTTTTGTGCAAAGTTTTCTTGAAGACTTTTATTTATTAATTTACACGATCTTGAAAGTAGCATGATCCATTTGTTTTTTGTTGGGAAAAAATTTAAGATTGTTGAAAATGCATTAAATCAGTAGTAATGGTTTAAATGCATCAAACAGTTTTTGTTATGAAAATGTAATATTTTTTCATTTTCATAGATGGGAGTTTGATGGTACAGAAGAAGAAGCAGTGAAAAGTATCCCCTATCAGTTACAAAAATTATTTCTACAGCTACAGGTAAAGAGAGAATCTTATATCAGTATTTGTTGGTTTTATTAATTTGTATATTCTTCATTGTAGTTCTAAACCAATGGAAAAATTAGCTACTGTGATGAAGAAGAGCCCCCCCCCCTCCCTCATTAATTAACTCTGCTTGTAATAGACAAAAGATTATAATGGGATGGTCTGTTGTCTGTTGTATGATGTCCATTAGCACAACTTAGTCATCTCTCTACTCTTTCAAACGTAGTTGATATGGGATGAAAATTGTACTGCTCACAGATCCAGTAAAACCAACACATTGGGCATTTTGAAAATATTTGGATCAATACTCTCTTGAATGGTCATATCAATATCTTGCTAACATGACTCCTGATGATAACAACTCATAGATTGGTCAAAAAGCATGAAGATTTCACTACAAGATTACCTGTTTGTCCAAAATAAAAATGGTGCCAATCTGATGTCCAATATGGCCATAACAGCAGTCATATTGAAAACATTTGGTATGGCTTTTTCTACACGGATGGTCTTATTAAAATTGGGTTTTTAGTTAAATAATGATTCGTTGTCCTAAATAAAAATGGTGCGAATGTGAAGTCCAGTATAGCTGCCATGGTAGCCATCTTGCAGCGGATGTGATTTTAGGTTATCAGTTTGCATGTAAAATTAATATGCTAGTAGCAATAAAATCAATTAGTGTTGATGTCTTGTCTTGTGATAATTAGTATGCAAATCAAATATCTATCAGTTTGCATGTAAAATTAATATGCTAGTAGCAATAAAATCAATTAGTGTTGATGTCTTGTCTTGTGATAATTAGTATGCAAATCAAATATCTATCAGTTTGCATGTAAAATTAATATGCTAGTAGCAGTAAAATCAATTAGTGTTGATGTCTTGTCTTGTGATAATTAGTATGCAAATCAAAATCTATTTTCAAATAGCATACATGTGGATCTACATGTATATTGAATGAACAAATGAACAATGTATACATGTATATTGAATGAACATTTGCCAAAAAGAATAATGCTGAATATTACAAATCTTTCCATGTCTGATACAAGTATCTGTGACTAACATAGATTTATGTGGTGCCCTCCCAGATCTTGATTAAGCAGATGAAGGCTATTTTCTTGAGAATGAACTTTGTCTTTATGTTTCCAGCACAGTATATTGTTATCATCATATTTCCAGCACAGTACATTGTTATCATATTTCCAGCACAGTACATTGTTATCATCATATTTCTAGCACAGTACATTGTTATCATATTTCTAGCACAGTACTTTGTTATCATCATATTTTTAGCACAGTACATTGTTATCATCATATTTCTAGCACAGTACATTGTTATCATCATATTTCTAGCACAGTACATTATCATCATATTTCTAGCACAGTACATTGTTATCATCATATATCCAGCACAGTACATTGTTATCATCACATTTCCAGCACAGTACATTGTTATCATCATATTTCTAGCACAGTACATTGTTATCATCATATTTCTAGCACAGTACATTGTTATCATCATATTTCTAGCACAGTACATTGTTATCATCATATTTCTAGCACAGTACATTGTTATCATCATATATCCAGCACAGTACATTATCATCATATTTCCAGCACAGTACATTGTTATCATCATATTTCCAGCACAGTACATTGTTATCATCATATTTCTAGCACAGTACATTGTTATCATCATATTTCTAGCACAGTACATTGTTATCATCATATTTCCAGCACAGTACATTGTTATCATCATATTTCTAGCACAGTACATAGTTATCATCATATTTCTAGCACAGTACATTGTTATCATCATATTTCCAGCACAGTACATTGTTATCATCATATTTCCAGCACAGTACATTGTTATCATCATATTTCTAGCACAGTACATTGTTATCATCATATTTCTAGAAGATGATCAGTGAGCTTTTATATTTTTGTTTTTGTATGTTCATGCAATGCTCACAAGAAATCTACTTTTGCAAGATTTAAATACCCCTCTCTAATCCATTGATAGTATATCAGAAGAAATCGTACATTATCTTAAATGAGAATATGTACAGTCTTGTTTCATTTCAGTCAGATTTGAATGTGATTTTGTTATTAATTTGTTTGACAATTATCTTTTCACTACAATGAGTTCAATATCATTGACTTTAATTTAAAAATTGTATTGCATGAACTGCAATAGAATAAAGAAATAAATCGTGTCATAACGTTTCAAATGTTGATGTGTATAATAGAATAAAGACATAAATCATGTCATAACGTTTCAAATGTTGATGTGTATAATAGAATAAAGACATAAATCGTGTCATAACGTTTCAAATGTTGATGTGTATAATAGAATAAAGACATAAATCGTGTCATAACGTTTCAAATGTTGATGTGTATAATAGAATAAAGACATAAATCGTGTCATAACGTTTCAAATGTTGATGTGTATAATAGAATAAAGACATAAATCGTGTCATAACGTTTCAAATGTTGATGTGTATAATAGAATAAAGACATGAATCGTGTCATAACATGTTTTAAATGTTGATGTGTATAATAGAATAAAGACATAAATCGTGTCATAACATTTCAAATGTTGATGTGTATAATAGAATAAAGACATGAATCGTGTCATAACATGTTTTAAATGTTGATGTGTATAATAGAATAAAGACATGAATCGTGTCATAACATGTTTTAAATGTTGATGTGTATAATAGAATAAAGACATGAATCGTGTCATAATGTTTCAAATGTTGATGTGTATAATAGAATAAAGACATGAATCGTGTCATAACATGTTTTAAATGTTGATGTGTATAATAGAATAAAGACATGAATCGTGTCATAACATGTTTTAAATGTTGATGTGTATAATAGAATAAAGACATGAATCGTGTCATAACGTTTCAAATGTTGATGTGTATAATAGAATAAAGACATAAATCGTGTCATAACATGTTTCAAATGTTGATGTGTATAATAGAATAAAGACATGAATCGTGTCATAACATGTTTTAAATGTTGATGTGTATAATAGAATAAAGACATGAATCGTGTCAGAACATGTTTTAAATGTTGATGTGTATAATAGAATAAAGACATGAATCGTGTCATAACATGTTTTAAATGTTGATGTGTATAATAGAATAAAGACATGAATCGTGTCATAACATGTTTTAAATGTTGATGTGTATAATAGAATAAAGACATGAATCGTGTCATAACGTTTCAAATGTTGATGTGTATAATAGAATAAAGACATGAATCGTGTCATAACATGTTTTAAATGTTGATGTGTATAATAGTGTCATTACTGGTGTCATGAACCATGTATAAGCCATCACATACTTAAAAATGGCGTTAAAAACACAACAATCCATGTCATGTGGTCTTACATGTTTTTACATCTTTTCTGATGTAAGGTATGTCAGAACATCTTTTTTGATATAAGGTGTGTCATAACATTTGTAATGTGGTGCGTCTTTACCTTCATGATTTTTTTTTTGTACCATAGTGAATTAATAATGATGTGAAGCGATTTATAACCTGATAATGATATGACATGTGCCAGGCATAATGTCATGTTCTCATTACTGGTGAAATGATTCATTCTTGATGTCATTACCAATGATATGAGATGCTTCCTAACATTATTTCTTGTATGATAATAATAATTGCTGAATGTTACAAGATTGTAATATATATCATGTATCATATTTGCTGAATGTTACAGGATCTTATTAAATGTTGTAATTTTATTGAAAACTATTTTTTTTAAAAACCCAATAAACTGTTATTCATCTTAATGTAAGTAAAGAATTTATTTTTTCCTCCAGAAAATCTGAATAATCTTCATTAAGGTACTGTATTAAAATGTTAATTAAACCATTTAAAAAAAGTAAAATAGGTTTGCAGGTGAAAAGGATAGATGAGTTAATTTCAGAATGAATTGATTTAGTCTTTATCAGTTAAAGTAACACACACACACACACACACACACACACACATTTATAGGTAAGACGATATTTTAGATCTTAAACCTTATTTCAGACAAGTAAAAAGAGAGCAGCAGAAACAACAGACCTGACTCGCAGCTTTGGTTGGGATAGTGGTGAAGGTAAGATATATTCGACTGAGTTTATTTTATCAGGCAATTTAACCTTAAACATGAGAGCATCATGCCGCATCAGATATATAGAAACCTTTTATTACACAGTTGTTTCCAATATTTGACACTAATATATCTAGTGGTAGCAGAGCAACATGTAATATTAAGTACATTTTGTCTTTGCAACTAATAAGATATAGAATCAAGAATAAATGTATTAACTGGTTCTGGTGGCATTTTGTGTAAATCCTCTTATACTTGGTCTCATTTTTAACTGTACTGGTCATTGATCAGATGAACTTGGATGGATCATCTGCCCATTAGTATTATTCCATAACTACTTGGATTATTGCCATGAAACTTTATGCACCCATCATATGGTCTCATTGGCCATAAATAAAAATGATTCTTTTTGAAGGTCTGATGTTATCGCTTCTTATCTTGAATGGAAAGTGATATTTAAATTGGGGATTTCATCAGAAGATTTGTGGTAATGTATTGTTGTTCCTAAGAATGGTATAGATCTGATTTTAATGTGGCTACCACAAAAGCCATCATGAAAATTTTGTCACTACTTCTTCTGAATGGATGGTCATATCAGCATGGGGTTTTGACTAAAAACTCTGCATAGGGTATAGGATATCCCTGAATTGTCTCGCTGAGAATCATGGTTGTTTACAAAAGTACCAGATCTAGGCATTGTTTAAAGAATGTTTAATTCTCTTTATTGTAGTGTATGATTGATTGGTATACTTTGGATTTTGCTATATAATTCATTTATTGCATTTTCATAAGTTGGTGTTGCCAACTGTAGCAAATAAATTTGGGGACCCAGGGTGGCTGAGTGGTCAAAAGTGCTTGCCTTTACTTTCACTGCCACTTTGTCTCTGTCTGCATGGGTTTGGATCTTTGGCATTGCCAATGTGTGAAAGTGAGAAAGCTGCCAGTAGCTTCCCTTGGTCAGTGATTCTCACAGGTCCTTCCTCCAATAGTTATACTGTCCAACTGTGCTGAAAATTGCCATTGAACTCGAAATAACATCAAATTAATTTGTCCAGTTTTTAACTGCATTGGTTAGTTTACTTTGGGTTAGTTTTGTCTTATTTATTTACCGCATGTGAAAAGCAATTTTTTTGTCTGTATGCTTTAGTGCACAGTTTTCATAGTTAACTGATGTATAGAAATGTCATTTACAGTTTTCATAATCATCTTATGTATAGAAATGTCAGTCACAGTTTTCATAATCAACTTACGTATAGTAATGTCAGTCACAGTTCATGAAAGTGGCTAAGAGGTATGCCAACATTTTATCCATTGTGCATGTTGCAAGAGCAAACACTCAATTCCATAACTGTCCCTCTTTCCAGGGTAGTAATTTTATAGTTAAACCAAAAGACTTGTGATGTCTGGTTAGTTCTGAATGAAAATTGTCTTAGTCCAATGTCCCATATGGCCACCATAGCAGCCATCTTTAGAATGATGTTATAGTTACTCCCCCTCAACAGAGGTCAAATTGAGATGGGTTTTTCACCAGAAGACTTCCTATGATGGCATGATGGTTCTGAATGTAGCTGTTGTTATCTAATATTGAGATGGGGTTTTCACCAGAAGACTAACTATGATGACATGATGGATGTAGATGGTACCAATTTGTTGTCTAATATGGCTGTCACAGTTGCATTCTTGAAAATCTTGCTCTTATTTAATGAAATGGGGATCCTATTCTTCAGTGGTTGGATTGTCCCATTTGTTTATTTGGGGTGTGGGGTGATGTTGTCTGTAGTTCTTACATGGATAGTGAAGTATTTTCATGAGATGCACATTCCATAGTTACTTTATAATACAGTCCTTACACTGGAATATGTCGTGATCCTTTGGTATTTTCCATAAATTGTGATGTTAGGAGGGTACCTTGAGAATTAGGATATGGGATGACTTTTTGACTTTTTCATTAAAACAAACATGGAGCTAATAAGACAAAGAGTTCATTGAAAAATTATTTAAAATTTCCAAAATTCATCTGTGAGTGAATACTTTGAGAGTGTCTTCTGTGCATCCCCAGTGTGTTTACTGAAACAGACTTATGATAATTAAAATGTTTTTGTTTCACTAAATCTATTTGCGTCAACTTAAAATGGGACAATTTTTGCAAACATTTTTTAAATTGTGGTACAAATTGTTTTAACATTTGATTTTCCATGCATCAGTCTATCTGTCCATTGTGTTAAGTTATGAACATGTTTTTTATTATTGGAGGTATATTTGTTTTATATCTTGAGTTGCTTGTTTTCTGTTTGTTTTAAAAAAAAATGGAAATCAGTATTACTGTCATAGAGATCTTTTACTTGTATCTCCAGTCTGGCAGCAGCATGATGTACAGGAATTGTGTCGAGTAATGTTTGATGCCTTGGAAGTTAAGTGGAAGAACACAGACCAGGCCAACCTCATCAACCAACTGTATCAAGGCAAAATGAAAGACTATGTCAAATGTCTAGAGGTATAATAATAATAATAATAATAATAGTAATAATAATAGTAATAATAATAATAATAATATGAACTTTCTATAGTGCCTAATCTCCAGAAGCTCTAAGCACTTTGCAATGTTAGAAAACACCTATAACATAAATATACCTATATAATCCTATGATTAAAAAAATCACCTTGAAATTAGAAAACAGAAAACCTGCTGAAAATATTTAAGGTAGGAAACATTGTTTGGTCTTTAAGCTTGTTCTTGCAGTCAAAAGAGGTTTTAAGTCTTTGTGTCTAAGTTCAGTGGGCAATTCGTTCCACACTGCTGGGCCCTGATATGCAAAAGAACATTGTCCATATGACTTTGTTTTCATAATGGGAATAATGATTGTACAATTTTCAGAAGAGGAGTGTAAGTATCTTGCTGGTGTATACATATGGGTGAGGTCGAATAGGTATGTTGGACTGGAATCTGTCAGTGAAATGTAGCACAGAGAACAAATTTTGTGTTTGATTCTGGATCAAATGGATAGCCAGTCTTGAGTACAGAGCAGTGGGGAGGTGTGCTCTAATTGTGGTACTCTAAGGATGATCTGAGCAGCTGTGATTTGAATATTTTGAAGTTTCTGGAGTAGAAATTGAGACAAACCAGACATAAGTGAGTTAGAATAGTCCAGTCTTGAAAGTACTAATAAATACACAAGTGTTTTAGATGCATCAGCTGACAGATATTTGCAAATGGAGCTGATGCATATGTTCATGACATGTTGGTGCAGTGTGAGAGTACTGTCCAGAGTAACACCTAGGTTTAGTAATGACTTTGTGACTTAAATGTTGGTGTTGCTGATATTTATTATTTCTGTGTAAATTTTATGTCAGTGTTGCTGATATTTATTGTTTGAGGTAAAGGATGTGAATGAGAATGTCTTTGTGTTGTGATCAGAATGGTCTCAGTTTATCATCATTCATCTGCAGCTTGTTACATGTCATCCATGATTTCACATCAGAAATTCACCTCCCTACTCCTTGGATGGTAGCAACAACACCACATCTTAGATCAATCCCATTAGTTTTGTTGAACATTTTAAAAATTTGTTTTTATTAAATTGCTGGTCAATGAGTAGTCCATTCTGTCAATTACCCATTCATTTGCCTCATCTTTTCTATACATATATATGGGGTACACGTTTTCAAAGAATTCTCGCTTGCTGTAAACCATGACAGTGACACATCTTTGCCATAAATGTTATAACCCAAGACAGTGATGTCTTTGCCATAAATTCTATAATCCATAACAGTGATATGTCTTTGCCATAAATTCTATAATCCATAACAGTGATATGCCTTTACCATTATTGCTATAAACCATAACAGTGTTATGTCTTTGCTATTAATGCTATAAATAAACCATAACAGTGTTATGTCTTTGCCATAAATACTATATACCTTAACAGTGTTATGTCTTTGCCATAAATACTATATACCTTAACAGTGTTATGTCTTTGCCATTAATGCTATAAACTATAACAGTGTTATGTCTTTGCTATTAATGCTATAAACCCTAACAGTGTTATGTCTTTGCCATAAATCCTATAATCCATAACAGTGATATGTCTTTGCCATTCATGCTATAAACCATAACAGTATTATGTCTTTGCCATAAATGCTATATACCTTAACAGTGTTGTGTATTTGCTATTAATGCTATAAACCATAGCAGTGTTATGTCTTTGCCATAAATGCTATATACCTTAACAGTGTTATGTCTTTGCCATTAATGCTATAAACCTTAACAGTGTTATGTCTTTGCCATTCATGCTATAAACCATAACAGTGTTATGTCTTTGCCATTATTGCTATAAACCCTAACAGTGTTGTGTCTTTGCCATTCATGCTATAAACCATAACAGTGTTATGTCTTTGCCATAAATGCTATATACCTTAACAGTGTTATGTCTTTGCCATTAATGCTATAAACCCTAACAGTGATATGTCTTTGCCATTAATGCTATAAACCATAACAGTGTTATGTCTTTGCCATTATTGCTATAAACCATAACAGTGTTATGTCTTTGCTAGAACCCAAGACAGTGATGTCTTTGCCATGCATTTTAGAGATGTCTTTGCCTTAAATTTTATAAATCATGACAGTGATATGTCTTTGTTATTGAAATGTATTTGCCATAAATGCTATGAACCATAACAGTGATGTTTTTACATTAAATGTTGTAAATCAAGACAAGTTTTTACCATAAATGCTACTTCTTCAAATGCATATTCTGATATTTTAATACCAGTGAAAACTTGAGGCAGATTGCTTGCATGATGGTGGAATATTGAACATTGTAATCAGTGTAAATAATATGTTTTAGTTTTAGTTTTGGATTTTCATATAATGCAGTGGATGGAGCTAATATCATGGTATAATGTTTTGCTAATTGTGTTAAAAAATTCACTAAGTTTTATCCCTCTTTTCACTAATTGCAAGTCTTGAAGATAGGCAGCTCTGTGTGTATGTATGTATATATATATATATATATATTGGCACACCTAAAGAATCCAAAGTTGGATTGCTTTGTAATAAAATAACCTCAGTGTATTTCATATCCAGCTGGCAAGTTCAGACAATTGTGTTTATTCACCACCCAAGCTTCTATTTGTTTGCTATCTGTAATCATAATTGATGCGAACATGCATTGATGTCTGTAGGGTAAATAATTCACACAGCTTTAGCTTGCTTTAATATTTTTTGTAACCATACCAGTGAAAAGATTGCACTCACATTGAATGTATTTTCAAACGATTTTTATTTTTGAGATACAGTTACATAGTTAATCTGGATAAAATAGTCTTAGTTATTTTGCATCATGCTGAATGGCAGGTGCTTTCAAGCACTTGGTTGATTTGCTTTCTCCCTTTCCTATTGATTTGCATGTTTGTTGAATCCAGTTTTGAGTCTGACAGTATATTCCTTTGAGCACAGGATTCATTTTCTATATTCACATCAAAGAACAATATGTTGTGTGTAATGACATGAGCAGTAAATACAAACACTACAGTTTGGATGCTACCTATCCAGAGTTTGTGGATATATTTTGTCTTTAATAAATTGCTGACGAGAAAAAATAAGAGGAATAAATGATAACAAGGTTAGAGTTTACTTTTATTATCACATAAAAGCCTTTTGCTTATCTATTTTATTGTAACATGCAGTGTGTGAGTCGGTACATTCAGCACAAATTTATTTTGTTTCTTAAGTCTTAGGACATTTTGACTAATATGAAAAAAGTTCATAAGTTCTGGGACAGGAAAAAGTCATTTCTTTTATCATGTCTCAAGATATGTTGTAAATGCGGTAATGTTTCATACTCCATTTATTTATTAAAATATAATTATATATCTAAAGACATATTTTATACATTGTACTTTTCATGTATAAGGATCCAAATGAACATTTTATACATGCCATGTACAATTCATTTTGTCTTTCGCAGTGTGGTCATGAGAGTGCCCGTGTTGATGCATACCTGGATATCCCTCTTGTGATCCGACCTTTTGGTTCTAATCAGTCCTACAGCAGTGTGGTATGTCCTTCATTTTGATCCACTGTTTATTTGATGTTTATGTAAAATGGTTGTGATTGATGGGAAAGTATGGTCTTTTAGCTAATAGCACATAGATACTTTTAATCATTAGATTCTTTTAGCTAATAGCACATAGATACTTTTAATCATTAGAGTCTTTTAGCTAATAGCACATAGATACTTTTAATCATTAGTCTTTTAGCTAATAGCACATAGATACTTTTAATCAGCAGTCTTTTAGCTAATAGCACATAGATACTTTTAATCATTAGTCTTTTAGCTAATAGCACATAGATACTTTTAATCATTAGTCTTTTAGCTAATAGCACATAGATACTTTTAATCATTAGTCTTTTAGCTAATAGCACATAGATACTTTTAATCAGTAGAGTCTTTTAGCTAATAGCACATAGATACTTTTAATCATTACAGTCTTTTAGCTAATAGCACATAGATACCTTTAATCATTAGAGTCTTTTAACTAATAGCACATAAATACTTTTAATCATTAGAGTCTTTTAGCTAATAGCACATAGATACTTTTAATCATTTGAGTCTTTTAACTAATAGCACATAGATACTTTTAATCATTACAGTCTTTTAGCTAATAGCACATAGATACTTTTAATCATTTGAGTCTTTTAACTAATAGCACATAGATACTTTTAATCATTAGAGTCTTTTAACTAATAGCACATAGATACTTTTAATCATTAGTCTTTTAGCTAATAGCACATAGATACTTTTAATCATTAGTCTTTTAGCTAATAGCACATAGATACCTTTAATCGTTAGAGTCTTTTAACTAATAGCACATAGATACTTTTAATCATTAGAGTCTTTTAGCTAATAGCACATAGATACTTTTAATCATTTGAGTCTTTTAACTAATAGCACATAGATACTTTTAATCATTAGAGTCTTTTAACTAATAGCACATAGATACTTTTAATCATTAGTCTTTTAGCTAATAGCACATAGATACTTTTAATCATTAGTCTTTTAGCTAATAGCACATAGATACCTTTAATCATTAGAGTCTTGTAACTAATAGCACATAGATACTTTTAATCATTAGAGTCTTTTAACTAATAGCACATAGATACTTTTAATCATTAGTCTTTTAGCTAATAGCACATAGATACTTTTAATCATTAGAGTCTTTTAACTAATAGCACATAGATACTTTTAATCATTACAGTCTTTTAGCTAATAGCACATAGATACTTTTAATCATTTGAGACTTTTAACTAATAGCACATAGATACTTTTAATCATTAGAGTCTTTTAACTAATAGCACATAGATACTTTTAATCATTAGTCTTTTAGCTAATAGCACATAGATACTTTTAATCATTAGTCTTTTAGCTAATAGCACATAGATACCTTTAATCGTTAGAGTCTTTTAACTAATAGCACATAGATACTTTTAATCATTAGAGTCTTTTAGCTAATAGCACATAGATACTTTTAATCATTTGAGTCTTTTAACTAATAGCACATAGATACTTTTAATCATTAGAGTCTTTTAACTAATAGCACATAGATACTTTTAATCATTAGTCTTTTAGCTAATAGCACATAGATACTTTTAATCATTAGTCTTTTAGCTAATAGCACATAGATACCTTTAATCATTAGAGTCTTGTAACTAATAGCACATAGATACTTTTAATCATTAGAGTCTTTTAACTAATAGCACATAGATACTTTTAATCATTTGAGTCTTTTAGCTAATAGCACATAGATACTTTTAATCATTAGAGTCTTTTAGCTAATAGCACATAGATACTTTTAATCATTAGAGTCTTTTAGCTAATAGCACATAGATACTTTTAATCATTAGAGTTATAGTTTTATGGGTATACTCTTAATTCTTTTCAAATAAAAGTTTTGATTTCCTTTCAATTATAAAATAAATATGGTGAGAAGAAGTATTATGTATGGTTAATATATATATATATATATATATATATATATATATATATATATATATATATATATATATATATATATATATATATATATATATATATATAAGCCTCATTATAGTTTGGACATTTTGTGTTGCCCTTCTTGATTTATGACATCACTCGTGCATCTA
The DNA here is from genome assembly GCA_029339505.1 of Unio delphinus. Lineage (NCBI taxonomy): Eukaryota > Metazoa > Mollusca > Bivalvia > Unionida > Unionidae > Unio > Unio delphinus. The sequence continues at coordinate 25,960,998 of JAQISU010000042.1, forward strand.
TTAAAATCACTGACTGAGACCTAATGTTATGGATGGTTTGCACTTGGTTAGGAAGAAAACCTGTTGATTTTGGGGTCAAAGACCATGGTCAGTGTGATTAGAAGAAGAAACATGAATTTCATTAAGGCTATTCAGCAGGTGACAGGCATATAATGTGCAGTTCAAAGTACTCTCGTCCTGTACTTTTTATTTCCATAGCAGGTGACCGGCATATAGTGTATTGTTCAAAGTACTTTTGTCCTGTACATTTTATTTCCATATCTGCATATAATGCTGGTCAGCAGGTGACAGGCATATAGTGTGTTGTTCAAAGTACTCTTGTCCTGTACTTTTTATTTCCATATCTGCATATAATGCTATTCAGCAAGTGACAGGCATATAGTGTGTTGTTCAAAGTACTCTTGTCCTGTACTTTTTATTTCCATATCTGTGTAAAATGCTATTCAGCAGGTGACAGGCATATAGTGTATTGTTCAAAGTACTCTTGTCCTGTACTTTTTATTTCCATATCTGCATATAATGCTAGTCAGCAGGTGACAGGCATATAGTGTGTTGTTCAAAGTACTCAAGTACTCTTGTCCTGTACTTTTTATTTCTATATCTGCATATAATTCTATTCAGCAGGTGACAGGCATATAGTGTGTTGTTCAATGTACTCTTGTCCTGTACTTTTTATTTCCATATCTGCATATAGTGCTATTCAGCAGGTGACAGGCATATAGTGTGTTGTTCAAAGTACTCAAGTACTCTTGTCCTTTACTTTTTATTTCCATATCTGCATTTCTCTTGATTTTGTACCATAGCTGATGTTAATACAGAGTCATGTGGTTTGTCATTTTTAGATGTAGTTTGACCTGTCAGATCTAAAGATGGGAATTTAATGTTGGAATCTAGCAGGCTTATCAAATGAAAAGGGAATTAAATAGCATGTGATAAGTCCTGATTGTGTAACATTTTGTATTAATGTTAATGTCATTTTCTAATTTCTGCATTATGATTCTTAAAGTTTGCTTGCCTATGTATATTTTTAGTCACAAATATGACTCAGGAGGTTGCAGGTTTTAACCCCAGTCAGGTCATGCCAGAAATATCTAATATTGTCTTGCTTGGCACACTCATCATTATGAGGTTAGTGTTAAGAGAAGTCCATCTGGTGTCAGGATAATGTGACAGGAGGAGACCTGATGTTACATATCTGCAGCAGGGTACCCCAGTACTTGGAATCACAATAAACTGCTACTCTTCAGACATTTTATTGATGCGACTCAAATTGTTAAAAATCCCAAAGAACATAAACATGCCTGCTGAAATAATATTTTGATTGTGAATTTGAATGATTTTGATTTTAGAATGGATATTGAGCACATAGTTGATTATGTTTATTGCAATTACAGGATGAATATAGAGCACATAGTTGATTATGTTTATTGCAATTACAGGATGAATATAGAGCACATAGTTGATTATGTTTATTGCAATTACAGGATGAATATAGAATACATAGTTGATTATGTTTATTGCAATTACAGGATGAATATAGAGCACATAGTTGATTATGTTTATTGCAATTACAGGATGAATATAGAATACATAGTTGATTATGTTTATTGCAATTACAGGATGAATATAGAGCACATAGTTGATTATGTTTATTGCAATTACAGGATGAATATAGAGTACATAGTTGATTATGTTTATTGCAATTACAGGATGAATATAGAGTACATAGTTGATTATATTTATTGCAATTACAGGATGAATATAGAGCACATAGTTGATTATGTTTATTGCAATTACAGGATAAATATAGAGTACATAGTTGATTATGTTTATTGCAATTACAGGATGAATATAGAGCACATAGTTGATTATGTTTATTGCAATTACAGGATGAATATAGAGTACATAGTTGATTATGTTTATTGCAATTACAGGATGTATATAGAGCAATAGTTGATTATGTTTATTGTAATTACAGGATGAATATATAGAGCAATTATAGTTGATTATGTTTATTGCAATTACAGGATGAATATAGAGCAATAGTTGAATATGTTTATTGCAATTACAGGATGAATATATAGAGCAATTATAGTTGATTATGTTTATTGCAATTACAGGATGAATATATAGAGCAATTATAGTTGATTATGTTTATTGCAATTACAGGATGAATATAGAGCAATAGTTGATTATGTTTATTGTAATTACAGGATGAATATAGAGTACATAGTTGATTATGTTTATTGCAATTACAGGATGAATATATAGAGCAATTATAGTTGATTATGTTTATTGCAATTACAGGATGAATATATAGAGCAATTATAGTTGATTATGTTTATTGCAATTACAGGATGAATATAGAGCAATAGTTGATTATGTTTATTGTAATTACAGGATGAATATAGAGCAATAGTTGATTATGTTTATTGTAATTACAGGATGAATATAGAGCAATAGTTGATTATGTTTATTGTAATTACAGGATGAATATATAGAGCAATTATTGTTGATTATGTTTATTGTAATTACAGGATGAATATAGAGCAATAGTTGATTATGTTTATTGTAATTACAGGATGAAGCACTGCGAGCTTTCGTTCAGCCTGAGATACTTGATGACAGCAACCAATATTTCTGTGAACAGTGTAACAAAAAATGCAATGCCCACAAGGTATGGGTTGCTACTTTTTATAGATTGCTGCAGTCTCGTCATGAAATACCTTCCTTTATATTAATTTAGCAAATAATATTTCAGGAAATGCGATCAAATGTAATTTTGAGTAAAGGGTTTTTGTTTCATGAAAGCCAGGTAGTAGCCAATAATGCCACATTTACATTTTTTGTGTAAGGTTAGATGTTTTGGAATGTTTTTTAGATTTTACTTTGTATCAATGGTAAGACTACATACTATCTATAATTTCTTGGCTGTGGTTTTTCTATCATTTATTTTCTGAACATGGTCTAGAATAGCTTACAGGTTGGGTTGTTGTCCATTATCTTATATGTCCATATGTCTATAAGCAAGAGCTTGTGATGGCTACTCTTACTAAACTACTTTTCATGCACATCCATCCCATAGTCTAGTTGTTTATTGATGCAGCTCAGACTTGTCTGTTTTGTCTTAAATGAAAATGGTGCCAGTTTGACAGACCACAGTATGGCCACCACATCAGCCATCTTGAAAACCTTGTTATTGCTACTCCTCCTTTATGGAAAGTCATATCAGCATGGGGTTTTCACCAGAACACTGCTTATAGTTAAGACAAATGCTGCAAATCTGAGGTCCAACATGATCATCATGAAATTTCTTTTAACTGCTACATCAGTTGAACAGAATGTCTATCGAAATGGGCTTTTCACTGGAAGATTTCTTATGATATCTAGTGGTTCCTAATTGAAATGGTCCTAATAGGACCTCTTGAAAATCTTGTTATCACTGCTCTTAGATGAATGATCCTATCAACATGTGGTTTAAATTTTCTTTTGATGTTGATTTGAAAATAAATCAAATGGGGCTGATCTGAGATCCACTATAGCTACCATGGCTGCTATTTTGAAAATCTTTTTATCTATTCCTCAGTGGAAAGTCAATGACCTGGTGTTTCATCAGTAGGTGTAAATTAAGATCACACTGATCTGACCTGCAAAATGGCCACCATGTTGGCCATGTTGAAAGTCTTATAATTGCTACTCCTTTTAAATTTATGGTTATATCAGATGGTGTTTTGTTATGATGTTTAGTTGGTCATGAATGAAAAAAAATGATGCTGATCTGACAGGAGAGCCTATCAACATGTGGTTTAAATTTTCTTTTGATGTTGATTTGAAAATAAATCAAATGGTGCTGATCTGAGATCCACTATAGCTACCATGGCTGCTATTTTGAAAATCTTTTTATCTATTCCTCAGTGGAAAGTCAATGACCTGGTGTTTCATCAGTAGTTGTAAATTAAGATCACACTGATCTGACCTGCAAAATGGCCACCATGTTGGCCATGTTGAAAGTCTTATAATTGCTACTCCTTTTAAATTTATGGTTATATCAGATGGTGTTTTGTTATGATGTTTAGTTGGCCATGAATGAAAAAAAATGATGCTGATCTAACAGGAGAGCCTATCAACATGTGGTTTAAATTTTCTTTTGATGTTGATTTGAAAATAAATCAAATGGTGCTGATCTGAGATCCACTATAGCTACCATGGCTGCTATTTTGAAAATCTTTTTATCTATTCCTCAGTGGAAAGTCAATGACCTGGTGTTTCATCAGTAGTTGTAAATTAAGATCACACTGATCTGACCTGCAAAATGGCCACCATGTTGGCCATGTTGAAAGTCTTATAATTGCTACTCCTTTTAAATTTATGGTTATATCAGATGGTGTTTTGTTATGATGTTTAGTTGGCCATGAATGAAAAAAAATGATGCTGATCTGACAGGAGAGCCATCTTGAACTTCTTGCTATCACTATTGCTCATATTCACATGAGTTTTTCACCAGAAGACTTCTAATAATGTCTGGTTGGTGTGAAATGAAAATGGTGCCAGTTGTTTTTCTAATATGCTGCTGTGCTCTTATTGCTTAGAAGTATCAGAATTGGTTTGAACATTCCGCAGTTGAAGAAAAGAAACTGTCATATATTAAATTCCTGGAAATTCTTTTTGCCAGTAGTGTGTCAGTCCCAATGAGGTACTCTAGTCTTTCTTTATGTATATATGTAGAAACTAAAACAGAAAAAAATATTTACCAGCAGTAATTTTATGGAAGAGAGATGACTAGGCATCAGTATTGAGTTTGTGAACCAGTGACATTTTTCATGTCTTGTTACTTTCAGGGCTTCAAGTTTGTGTCCTTTCCATATTTATTGACGCTTCAGCTGAAGAGATTTGACTTTGATTACTCAACCATGCATAGAATTAAATTGAATGACAGGTATAATAATTTTAATATTTATATTTTATAATTAGGATTTCAGTTTTGCACACTGAAATTTTTGTCCCCTGCTTTTCACAGAAAAAAAGATGACATAAAATTAACAGTCCGTCCTTCTGTCCTTCCACCATTCTTCTTCCTACCATTCCTCTTATTTTTCTTCTGCGCAACATCTCCTTTAACTTGTATTTAATTTCAGCCAATTTGGTATGCACCGAGATCTTGATCAGACCATGCATCATTAATGTACCTATCAAGACCAGTTGTAAAACTTGGATGCATCTTGATATGTGGGTCTGGCCTACATTTCAAGGTTAAATCAACATGTATCAAATTTGTGTTTTGTCTTCAGTGTCAGTATATTACCTCTAAAGTTGCCATGACGATGCTATTGCTGGGTTGCACTGGAATTTTAGCTGCATGCTTACAACACCAATAATGAAACATAGACAATAAATGAAACAAATGAAGGACAAAGTAATAGTCAGTATTGGGAGACATATTGTATTGTCATTTCCAAAAACCAATATGTATTGTATGATCTTTTAACTGTATGACGCATATCAAGGTATGTATTATATAATGAACCATGTCTAATGATGATCTGTATTATGTTTTTACCTGGCAAACAATACATAGCTGTAATAATGGTACATACTAGAACAGGTACTGATAAAGAGCTTACAGTATACCCCAGTTACTTTGGCATAAGTCATTAAGCAATACCAAAAGAACTTAAAAAGTATGTCGTAGTGATCCCATTGTTATGGAGTTGGTATGTCATAGTGATCCCATTGTTATGGAGTTAGTATGCCATAGTGATCCCATTGTTATGGAGTTAGTATGTCATAGTGATCCCATTGTTATGGAGTTAGTATGTCATAGTTATCCCATTGTTATGGACTTAGAAAGTATGTCATAGTGATCCCATTGTTATTGACTTTGAAAGTATGTCATAGCGATCCCATTGTTATGGAGTTAGTATGTCATAGTGATCCCATTGTTATGGAGTTAGAAAGTATGTCATAGTGATCCCATTGTTATGGAGTTAGTATGTCATATTGATCCCATTGTTATGGAGTTAGTATGTCATAGTGATCCCATTGTTATGGACTTAGTATGTCATAGTGATCCCATTGTTATGGAGTTAGAAAGTATGTCATAGTGATCCCATTGTTATGGAGTTAGAAAGTATGTCATAGTGATCCCATTGTTATTGACTTTGAAAGTATGTCATAGTGATCCCATTGTTATTGACTTAGAAAGTATGTCATAGTGATCCCATTGTTATGGAGTTAGTATGTCATAGTTATCCCATTGTTATGGACTTAGAAAGTATGTCATAGTGATCCCATTGTTATGGACTTAGTATTTCTTAGTGATCCCATTGTTATGGACTTAGAAAGTATGTCATAGTGATCTTATTGTTATGGAGTTGGTATGTCATAGTGATCCCATTGTTATGGAGTTAGTATGTCATATGATCCCATTGTTATGGAGTTAGTATGTCATAGTGATCCCATTGTTATGGAGTTAGTATGTCATAGTTATCCCATTGTTATGGACTTAGAAAGTATGTCATAGTGATCCCATTGTTATTGACTTAGAAAGTATGTCATAGTGATCCCATTGTTATGGAGTTAGTATGTCATAGTTATCCCATTGTTATTGACTTAGTATTTCTTAGTGATCCCATTGTTATGGACTTAGAAAGTATGTCATAGTGATCCCATTGTTATGGACTTAGTATTTCTTAGTGATCCCATTGTTATGGACTTAGAAAGTATGTCATAGTGATCTTATTGTTATGGAGTTGGTATGTCATAGTGATCCCATTGTTATGGAGTTAGTATGTCATATGATCCCATTGTTATGGAGTTAGTATGTCATAGTGATCCCATTGTTATGGAGTTAGTATGTCATAGTTATCCCATTGTTATGGACTTAGAAAGTATATCATAGTGATCCCATTGTTATGGACTTAGTATTTCTTAGTGATCCCATTGTTATGGACTTAGAAAGTATGTCATAGTGATCTTATTGTTATGGAGTTGGTATGTCATAGTGATCCCATTGTTATGGAGTTAGTATGTCATATGATCCCATTGTTATGGAGTTAGTATGTCATAGTGATCCCATTGTTATGGAGTTAGTATGTCATAGTGATCCCATTGTTATGGAGTTAGTATGTCATAGTGATCCCATTGTTATGGAGTTAGTATGTCATAGTGATCCCATTGTTATGGAGTTAGCATGTCATAGTGATCCCATTGTTATGGACTTAGAAAGCATGTCATAGTAATCCCATTGTTATGGACTTAGAAAGTATGTCATAGTGATCCCATTGTTATGGACTTAGAAAGTATGTCATAGTGATCCCATTGTTATGGAGTTGGTATGTCATAGTGATCCCATTGTTATGGAGTTAGTATGTCATAGTGATCCCATTGTTATGGACTTAGAAAGTATGTCATAGTGATCTTATTGTTATGGAGTTAGTATGTCAATGTGATCCCATTGTTATGGAGTTAGTATGTCATAGTGATACCATTGTTATGGACTTAGAAAGTATGTCATAGTGATCTTATTGTTATGAAATTAGTATGTCATAGTGATCACATTGTTATGGAGTTTGTATGTCATAGTGATCCCATTGTTATGGACTTAGAAAGTATGTCATAGTGATCCCATTGTTATGGACTTAGAAAGTATGTCATAGTGATCCCATTGTTATGGAGTTAGTATGTCATAGTTATCCCATTGTTATGGACTTAGTATGTCATAGTGATCCCATTGTTATGGAGTTAGTATGTCATAGTGATCCCATTGTTATGGACTTAGTATGTCATAGTGATCCCATTGTTATGGAGTTAGAAAGTATGTCATAGTGATCCCATTGTTATGGAGTTAGAAAGTATGTCATAGTGATCCCATTGTTATTGACTTTGAAAGTATGTCATAGTGATCCCATTGTTATTGACTTAGAAAGTATGTCATAGTGATCCCATTGTTATGGAGTTAGTATGTCATAGTTATCCCATTGTTATGGACTTAGAAAGTATGTCATAGTGATCCCATTGTTATGGACTTAGTATTTCTTAGTGATCCCATTGTTATGGACTTAGAAAGTATGTCATAGTGATCTTATTGTTATGGAGTTGGTATGTCATAGTGATCCCATTGTTATGGAGTTAGTATGTCATATGATCCCATTGTTATGGAGTTAGTATGTCATAGTGATCCCATTGTTATGGAGTTAGTATGTCATAGTTATCCCATTGTTATGGACTTAGAAAGTATGTCATAGTGATCCCATTGTTATTGACTTAGAAAGTATGTCATAGTGATCCCATTGTTATGGAGTTAGTATGTCATAGTTATCCCATTGTTATTGACTTAGTATTTCTTAGTGATCCCATTGTTATGGACTTAGAAAGTATGTCATAGTGATCCCATTGTTATGGACTTAGTATTTCTTAGTGATCCCATTGTTATGGACTTAGAAAGTATGTCATAGTGATCTTATTGTTATGGAGTTGGTATGTCATAGTGATCCCATTGTTATGGAGTTAGTATGTCATATGATCCCATTGTTATGGAGTTAGTATGTCATAGTGATCCCATTGTTATGGAGTTAGTATGTCATAGTTATCCCATTGTTATGGACTTAGAAAGTATATCATAGTGATCCCATTGTTATGGACTTAGTATTTCTTAGTGATCCCATTGTTATGGACTTAGAAAGTATGTCATAGTGATCTTATTGTTATGGAGTTGGTATGTCATAGTGATCCCATTGTTATGGAGTTAGTATGTCATATGATCCCATTGTTATGGAGTTAGTATGTCATAGTGATCCCATTGTTATGGAGTTAGTATGTCATAGTGATCCCATTGTTATGGAGTTAGTATGTCATAGTGATCCCATTGTTATGGAGTTAGTATGTCATAGTGATCCCATTGTTATGGAGTTAGCATGTCATAGTGATCCCATTGTTATGGACTTAGAAAGCATGTCATAGTAATCCCATTGTTATGGACTTAGAAAGTATGTCATAGTGATCCCATTGTTATGGACTTAGAAAGTATGTCATAGTGATCCCATTGTTATGGAGTTGGTATGTCATAGTGATCCCATTGTTATGGAGTTAGTATGTCATAGTGATCCCATTGTTATGGACTTAGAAAGTATGTCATAGTGATCTTATTGTTATGGAGTTAGTATGTCAATGTGATCCCATTGTTATGGAGTTAGTATGTCATAGTGATACCATTGTTATGGACTTAGAAAGTATGTCATAGTGATCTTATTGTTATGGAATTAGTATGTCATAGTGATCACATTGTTATGGAGTTTGTATGTCATAGTGATCCCATTGTTATGGACTTAGAAAGTATGTCATAGTGATCCCATTGTTATGGACTTAGAAAGTATGTCATAGTGATCCCATTGTTATGGAGTTAGTATGTCATAGTTATCCCATTGTTATGGACTTAGTATGTCATAGTGATCCCATTGTTATGGACTTAGTATGTCATAGTGATACCATTGTTATGGACTTAGTATGTCATAGTGATCCCATTGTTATGGACTTAGTATGTCATAGTGATACCATTGTTATGGACTTAGAAAGTATGTCATAGTGATCCCATTGTTATGGACTTAGTATGTCATAGTAATCCCATTGTTATGGACTTAGAAAGTATGTCATAGTGATCCCATTGTTATGGAGTTAGTATGTCATAGTGATCCCATTGTTATGGACTTAGAAAGTGTGTCATAGTTATCCCATTGTTATGGACTTAGAAAGTATGTCATAGTGATCCCATTGTTATGGACTTACTATGTCATAGTGATCCCATTGTTATGGACTTAGAAAGTATGTCATAGTGATCCCATTGTTATGGACTTAGAAAGCATGTCATAGTAATCCCATTGTTATGGACTTACTATGTCATAGTGATCCCATTGTTATGGACTTAGAAAGTATGTCATAGAGCAGCAGAGGGGGCGAATCAGACAACTTTTTTTTGTTTTTATTTTTGATTATACCCCCTCCAAAATAACACTGGACCCTTCTCGCGAAAAAATAAGTCTCTGACCCTTGTCTGAAAACATTCGCGTCGCAACGTCGTTGTCACTCACCCCCTCTGCTGCTAGAACTTTCAGTTGGGGTTAACCGAATATTTTATCAAGTCCGATACGATATCGTGTCCTAGGGTCTGCTAAATTTATTGTCACAAATCCGTGTGGTTTTGACTGAGCGTGACTAAAGAAATTTCTAAACTGATTATGATTCATATCACCGCTGCACCAAGTTTGATGAATATTTCGTAGCGTATGAGTATCAACGCCGTTAAATACACACAACACATTGCAGTTATCTCTGATCACTTTTGGTATTTGTGTGTACCGTTGAGTGACATAGATCACATCAGTGTTTTTATGCCTGCCTCGGGAAAATATTCTAGCAGGATTTTTTTGATTATCTAACATGATATCATCGTATACCACTAAATTGTTAATACTTCCATCGATGTCTTCCACGGAAGGGGCTTCCTCTATATCAGTAATAAACTCAATAAAATCTTCATCGATTTGAAATTCTTTTGCTTTCTCGTTAAAATCCTTTAGCACTTCATAGCATCGCTGATCGTCTACACTCGGGGCTATTAAATACAATTTGTTCCATTTCATCCATCTCGTTATCAAATTAAGTAGCAGTTGTGTCTTTCCGCTTCCAGATGGTCCGATTATAATCATTCTAATTGAATTCGGCAACATTTCATGATGTTTAATAGGTTCCCGTCGTCGGGTAGCTGAATAATCAATTATATTCATGCCGTTATATATAAATTATGGATCTATATTGTGTGAAGTGTAAAAAACGTACTGGCACAGATGACTTGACGACGATTACAACTAAAAATAACCGATCAGCGCTTTCTGGTAAATGCGTACAATGTAGTATAAAGAAATTTAGATTTGTTTCTAAACCCAAGGAACTCAAGGAACCTTTAAAAAAAAAAGAGGAGGTGATATCGCAGCCAAATTAGCAAAACTCCCTGGAACCCCATGGGCAAAATACCCCGGAGAAAAACACCTTCCAGGATATAGCTACTGTGGACCGGGAACAAGACTTGATATCAGACTCAATGATCAAAATCAGCCCCGACCCGGTGAGGAACCAATAAACGCTATTGATAAGGCCTGTCACCTTCATGATGTTGCTTATAAAAGCAGCAATCTGCAGCACAGGCATCTAGCAGATGTGAAATTAATTCATGCGTTAAATGCTATTTCTGATAAATCTTTCAAAGAAAAATTGGCTTCCTTTTTGATAAAATCGGCTATGAAAAGTAAATTGATGTTAGGGGCTGGTAATTAATAACAACATGGAATCTATTTATTATTCCCCAAGAGGATACTGGAGGGGTAAATCAGCAATCCATAAACTCGCTAGCGCTGCGAAAGTGAAAAAAACAACTGCGGCTCATTGGTTATCCAAACAGGCACTATGGCAAATTTATCTACCACCGCCTAAACAAATCAATTTCTCGCATTTTGATGTGACCGGACCCAATGAAGTTCATCAGGCTGATATATTATTTCTGCCACATGATCGTGGTTACAAATACGCATTAACCGTAGTTGATATTGCAAGTCGATACAAAGAAGCAGAACCGTTAAAAACAAAATCAGCCACTGAAGTGGCTTCTGCATTTGAAAGGATTTATCGAAGGAGCCCTCTGCACTGGCCAAATCTATTACAAATTGATCCTGGCAAGGAATTTCAGGGTGCAGTGTTATCAATAATGAAAAATCACAATGTCGCTATCAGACTAGGGCATACTGCACTGCATCGTGATCAGGCCATTGTAGAACGATTTAATAAAACCCTTGCTGAGCGGTTATTTGGATATCAATACGCAAAAGAATTCATCCAAGAAAAAAGATCCCGTGAATGGGTTAAAAGGTTACCAGCTGTGATTACTGCACTGAATAACGAGATTACTAGAACCATCAACATGAAACCTATCAATGCGATTAAAAAGAAGTCAATACCTGAAATGGAAATTCAAAAAGATTTTAGCGTTTCCCAACCAATTCTTGGTAGTAATGTCATTGTGAGGTACTTATACGAACCAGGAGAGCTTGAGGGTGGCACAAAAAGGGCTACTGATCCTATTTGGAGTGTTACTGCACATAAGATATCTAGTATAACACGATCTACGGGTAGACCTCCAATCTATAAACTGGATTCAACTGCCCCTCAACGGGGTTTTACTAGACAACAATTACAAGTGATACCTGAGGATACTCAATTACCACCACATGGGCTTAACTAGCACCCTTGCGTCTATTGCACTCAAGACAAGTCAACTTCACATTATTTCTGACATGACCGAGATTGTTATTTTTTCTGTCCACGGTGAATTGGCGAGGATCCTTATCCGAATACTGCCAACGCATTATACAATTGCAACTCGCGCAGTGATTATTCTGTTGTTGCTTCAGAGTAATTATTAATTCAGCATCAATATCAAATTCTCGTTGTTTTTTTTTGTCTTGTTGTTTGTAACCGGAGAGTTTTTTATCAATAATATCATCTATTGTGGTGTCATTATCATCGCCAATGATTTCATCATCGCCACCAATGATTTCATCATCGAAGACAATTCTTCGAAGTTGATTTATTTTTCGTACTCTAGACACTGCGAGATAGACTAAATTCGACCATTCTATGCGATTATCTACTATCCAAACAATTGTATCCGATATAGTCAATCCCTGTGAAGAGTGTATTGTTGCTGCATAACCTAGCGTCCATGGGGATTTATTAGCACGCAATGCATCTTCAACGACATTGATATCAACCAGCACAATATCATTTAATACGAGAATCTGTCTTTGAAATCCTTCGGATTTTGGTCCTGGAATATCAACTTCGATGTTCTGTTTTCGTGTATCCGATGGCCTGTAACATAACGGTACTGGAAGTGTTGCAAATTTTTGTTTATGCAATTCAAATAACTTCATCTGAAGTGTATCCCTGACTATTTTTCTACTTGCAATGATTAAATCATTTGGTCTCCACGCTTCCCAAAACTCATTCATGGGAGTTTCCGAAATTATTTCACGGGCTATTTCACACTGGATTCTATCCGGTTGTAATCTAATTAGTTTCTTAAATTCTTTTAATTCATTATCAAGTGATCTATGATCAGTATCAATTTCTTCATAATAGTCTACAAAACCCTTTAGCCATTCATGGGGGGATGCACCGACAAATGGTGGAGGTTGGCCGTGATCCCCGCACATGACGACTTTTGTATTCTTCAATAACAACCACTCAAGAAATATTTTTAAGACATCTTCGGACACTGTGTCTATTTCATCCCACATGATAATTTCAGGAATAAATTTCTCTCCCATGCGCTCAGGAGTCCATTTATCTCCCTTCCATCTAAAGAAACTATGATAAGTGCAGGCATTTACCCCTCGTTGTTTCATCTCTCTGGCGAGTCTGTGAGTCGGTGTTAGCACAATCATGTTTGGATTGGAAACGCTAGCGTTTCTACGATATAACTCAATTGCCCGGGTTGTTTTTCCTGACCCGCCACAACCGTTTAAATAAACTGTTTTATATCTACAGATTGGATCAGAAATCGGTGGTGCACTAGAAAATTCTGAACACTGATTGCTTTCTAAGTAATTATTTTCAATGGTAACATCTGCTGATGGAATATAATCATGAAGCATTTCCTTCTTAATTCTCCATGACCCCCAATTCTCGTTGCCAGTAGCCTTAAAATCAGCCATTTTGCTATTTATGTAAAATGAGTCAGTAGCAACTCTAACTGCGGTGGTAGGAAATCTATTGATCATTGAAAACAGATTGATAGAAGCATAACCAAGCATAGAAGCTCTCAAATATGTGTACTGCTGATGGATACCATCAGTGTAAGTAACAATTGTACCCAATTTGGTTCCATCGGACATAAATGCGTCCTTACGATTGACATATAAGCCCCTATTCGTTAAATCTTTGATTACAAAATCGTATTCAGCATTGTCTATAATCAATCGTGAAGAATATCTCGTATTATCATCTTTGCCACCTTGGGTAAATTTACCGATTATTCTTCGTCCAAGATCTTTTGCTTCATTGTTTCTGATTTCAAATAACTGTCTGGACCAATCCATGATTTGTTGTTCATTAAAATCAGGAAACAGTTTTCGCTCTTCGCTAATTATTTTTTCAAGATCAGGTTGTGGTAACCAGACTGATTTCTGTGCTCGATAGGATATAATTGCTTCACTGACAATTAATGATTTTAACATCTTACAATCAAGCATATACCGTAATAACACTATTGGCATCCAGTGTTTTTCAGACATGTGTTTACCAATCCAAAGATAACTACACGGATGAAGCCCTTCAGCCATTTCAAATGATACTACACAAGCGAATCCGGTTAAATCGAAATGTGGCAGTGGTCCATTAATAGCAACACGGGTCATTTCGTGTGTAGGGTGTCCAAATCGTTTGAAATATTTCTCACACTCTCCATACCCAAGAAAACTTCCTGGATAACATGCAATCATATCAACTGAAATAACGGTATCAGCGGTGTATTTTGTGTTCCATAATCCTCCATGGCTGTATTCAAGACAGGACAATTTGACATCTGATAAGAACTCACTTCGGGTTGGTTTCCACGCGTTTTTCTTTCTAGCAAAATGTGCTACAACTGATGGAAGTGTAAAACAGTTTGCTAATAATTGATCGTTGTCTTCCCCCAGAGAACTCTGGGGAGAAAATTCACTAGCTAGTTGTTTCATTTGATTATGCAGCTCTTCAGTACGGTACAATTCTCCGTTGGGCCTTACAAACTGATCAAATCTACATTCTTCGTCTGAAGTACTATGAAATAGCCACACTGACACAGAATCGTTTTTACTCAAATGGTAAATAGCATCAAATAATTTCTGCTCTGAAAAAAACTCTTCGGTTCCAAACAGATATTTTACGGTTCTATCCCGTGGGAATATTGTTACTGCAGATGACCACGCGTGTGCATTATGATCAATAATTTCAATGGGAGCTCCCTGTGATTTATATTTCGATTTGTATAATACTTCTCCGGTGATTGTCCTTACCGATATTGGAAATCTCAATGATGTTTCTAATTTGGCTATATCTTGAATTGTTGCCCCATGCTGTTTCACTGTCAGTTCCCATTCGGTTATTTTTTTTCGTCTTAGATCAGTTAGTTTATTTCCCCGGGACGCATTTGTGAAGTGTTCTATTATTCGTGTTGCTACACAATTGAGCCCTGTCGAATATTTCATGGGTGCTAGTTTTGAAATATCAGGTTTTTCATTGAGTGGATATATCCCGTAAACAACTACTGTGACAGGATAAGATCTTTCGTAGTAGGGTTTATCAAGTCCAGTCAAAATTCCTGGTTTTGAATCCTGAGTCACAGTGACAGTTTTTTTGTCCTTAAGAATAGGCTCGTATTTGTCCCTAATGATCCATTTTCCATTATCACGGATAAGGAATTTTATTCGAAAAAAATTTCTTTCTTCCCCAAGACGTGAGATTATCACTGCTGCTTTTTCATCATTCATGGTAGCGTCAACAACACCATCAATTCGAAATGTTGACCAACAATGAGCTGCCCCATCACGCTTGAATTCATTAAAACAGTCTCTGATTTTACTAATCAAGGTTCTATCAAGAATTTTATTCTTTGGTGTATCAGAAACTCTATCAAGATTGAATTGAACACTTTTCCAGGGCTTAATTTTCGATAATCTCTCGAACTCCTCCATACTATAATTAAAACAAGCATTTAAATGAAAGATTTAAGTATAATGAATCATTGCAAATGGCTTATGATTGGATCAGTGACACCGTGTAACAAATCATGCAGAAATGAATTCTGTTGGTATCATATGCAAAGCTTTCGTCGGGGAAGCCGAGGTCCGTTACCCTGTATTCAATGTGGGGTTGGGGTCAGGGGGGGGTCGCAATTATGCATTATGTGCGGCGGAAAACGATACAGGGAACTAAAACGCTATTATGATAAAAAAATAAAAAATACTGCCATTGACCCCAACGATGACAAAATAATAAAGACTGCTCAAGATTATATACAGAGACTTATAATTAAACCAAACAATGAATTAGAAAAATAGTGTTATTATACAAATGAACCAAGAATTCAGACCTCACCCCTCCGTGCTTGTTAATTATGAAGCATTCCGTAATAGTATTATCAGAAAATTCTATTTTCGTATGTCAAAATACAGTACACGCGTACCGTCTATAACACCAAGGGAGGCCACTCTTAAATGATATAACCAAGGGAGTTATCATTGTGATTTAGCTTCTGAGTATTGTTTTATAGGTAAAGAAATATTTTCTTTTTTTTTAGTGTTTAAGTCAAATATTCTGTGTCACGTGCGATTAATGCGTATTTCATAACATAGGATGTGATCCGGAGATACAGGCGTTACAGGATAACACACGTGTATACTTTCTCCCTTAGATTGTGTTAACTTGTTTAATGGGTATTGTGATTCAGCGCTGGGCATTGTTTTGTAAGAAAAGACATGTTTTCAAACAATTATATTCTTTGTTCTAGTGTTTAAGTCAAATATTCTGTCTCATTTAAATACTGTGAAACACCATTAATAAGTAATTCAAGAAAATAAAATAGCATACTTGCGGATTGATGTATTAATTTCCTTTATATACCATATGAATAGTTACAACATATATACGTTAAAAAACGTTATTCTTTATAGACGTGAACAGTGGTCTAACGGTATCGTGTTTGGCTTGTAAACCCAGACAATTATTCTTCACATGTTCGCGCCCCATAGCAGACAATTGTCTGATGGTGAAACGGTTGGATGTTTTTTTTTTCTATTTAATTGAGGGAGGAAGGCGCCCCCTCTGTTTTTACATTCACATAACATGCAAAACCCATGCTATCAAATTTACGGTAGCGGTGGGTTGTCGGTTTTTGACAACTTACGCAACCATGAATTTAATTTCATGGTTGCATGTTATGTGAATGTAAACACATAAATGCCCTACATTACATCATCATTGAATTATAATCCCATCATCATTGAATTATAATCCATCCTTAATTAAGTTAATTAAGTATATGTATACCTACAATTTGCCACAACACTCAGTGGAAATATATACGGTATTTGTGCTGTCCTTAATTAAGTATATGTTGTGACGTCACCCCAAGCATATCTTCTGGGCGGTCTAAGATGGCGTTTGCCATGTTAGGCCTCCCGTCCGGAGATGTATGTTTCGGGTTTCCCTTGGGCTTACTTGGATGTGAAGGCAACCAAGGAGTTCCAAAGATGTGTTGTCGTATATATGTAACCTCTAGGTCATTTCACGTAAACATACCCTCTTGTGATTATAACCCGTTATTTGACGAGTTAGATTCACTCTTAGGGGAATATGTTTCCGGTGAATGTAAATATAAATGACCTAAAATAAATACCATCCATGGATGTAATTAGCTCTCCATCACATTTGGGTTACCCCGTATGGTGTTCAAAAATGAATTACCGGCCAAAACGTGGATGCACATTGGGTAAACCCAGAATGAATTATAGGCTAATAGAAACGGTCATAGGGTCATATCTCAAAGAGCAAAAACAAAAAAAAAACATTCTGATATAAAACAGAAACAGAAAAATGCTCTAACAAAGGACCCTATGAAAGACACAAAGGCCTAATAAGGGACCCAATGAATGCAAATAGAACCACAACGGCCTATATCAAGGGGGCCAAATGACTGATAATCGCTCATCATGGTTGATATTTATTTTTGTCTGCATTTATATTTATATATACAGAATTAATTTTAAAAAATATATTTATATATACAGAATTAATTTTAAAAAATATATTTATATATACAGAATTAATTTTAAAAAATATATTTATATATACAGAATTAATTTTAAAAAATATATTTATATATACAGAATTAATTTTAAAAAAGATATTTATATATACAGACTGAATTTTTAAAAAAGATAGTTATATATACAGACTGAATTTTTAAAAATATTAACGGCTCTTTTATTTTTGAAAAATGAATTAGAAATATGTATTATCATATATGAATTCTGAAATTATGAATAGCATCATAGTTGAAATTGCAAAATTGAAAAATCAGAATATTAGATTGTCAGATGGGTTAAATCCTGATCAAATCAAGTCGGATTTTCAGGATATAGAATACGGAGTTAGCACTAACAAGTATATGTTGCCAAAGAAATATGCACTCATCAAAAAAATTCAAAATTCTATTCGAGACTCTCTTGCATTTTCCAGTGAAGTAGATGTGTTTGTTCCGTTATATACTATCGTGGAAGGAATACGAAAAGAATTGGGTAACGAATATGAATTGAAAAAGGAAGTTAATTCTAAAATTAGAAACTTACGAGCGTTAATTCAAGAAAATGAACTATTTTGATTGACCGGCCCCTCAAAAGATTTTGTCAGACAGTAAAATCTCCTTGAGATTTTCATTTTTTTTTGTCATTTTTTGATTGAATCAGTGAAAATATTTCACACTGCGAAAATAAAAATATTTCACAGCAATAAAAAATTGGACCGTTAAGGATGGAATCATCGATGGGAAAAATTGTTTTACAATTGAAAAATGGTTTCTGATTTCAAATAATGGTCAATGAAGCATTAACGACCCGATTGGCTCGTGAGCGACTAGATGCAATTAAGAAATTTATACCAATTCGCGACTCTGTCAGGAATACACTGCAACAACGACAGAGTTTACAAACTGATTTTGCTCTGGGGTCTGAAGAGTTGTTTAAACCAGTAACCACAGCAACGAAAGGAGTAGAGCGTGCTTTACTGGGAGATGGTCCCGAGACGGGAAAATCTGTTATTGGTGAGCTTGAAAAACTAGCAGCGAAAACTGAACAAACTGAAAAAACTGATCCGAAAAAAACGACTGTTTCTCTGTTGAATAAATTTACTGATCATGCTAAAATATTAATAAAAAAACCTAGTTTATTGAAATCAAAGGATTATCAA
Source organism: Unio delphinus (assembly GCA_029339505.1). Lineage (NCBI taxonomy): Eukaryota > Metazoa > Mollusca > Bivalvia > Unionida > Unionidae > Unio > Unio delphinus. The sequence goes on from JAQISU010000042.1 coordinate 25,980,048, forward strand.
GCCTTTGGTAATTTTGCTGCTCAAAGTTATAATTCAAAAAAAGATTTTTTAAAGGACGAGTATAAAAATGATAGAATATCAAGTAATGATTGGTTCGATTATTTGTATAAACTAAATAAAGGGATTGGTCGTTTGAATAAGGATGAGATAGGATACAAGGAATTTAAAAAGGGAATTAGTAATTATAAAAGAGAACAAATAGAAGAGCGACAACGAGAAATAGAAGAACGGCAAGAACTAAAACGTCAAACACCAACACGTAGACAAACAAGAAGACAAAAAAAACAACAACTACCACCTGATGATGATGATGATTTAGAAGAACGACGTCAAACACCAACACGGAGACAAAAAAAACAACAACTACCACCTGATGATGATGATGATGATTATTTACAAACTACGGATTTAGAAAAACTAGATGAAGCAGCTGGTTATAGCGGAAGTGGATTGCAAAATCCAAGGATTGGAAACACTTGTCCTGATAGTGTTATCAATGATATATCACGATTAGATGTTCTTGTAGGAGGGTTCCGAGCTGGAAATAACTCTCCAGAAATAATTAATGAAGCAGCTGATATTTGTAGACGATTATTTGCCGGTGGTATCATGGATATCAAAACTTATCGAGATTTCATTGACGAGTTAGCAAATGGGTATCATAGCGATTAAATAACAATTGAAAACACTATTGTTTTTATAATAATGATCATCCATTACAATCATGATAAACCAACCCTCGTCTATGTAGTTAATTCACGGTTTCCAGTTTATAGAGCATACTACGGAGATGGCCTCGGCAAGACCATTTTAGGATTCTTTTCAAGAACGGCCCCAAAAGTGATGCCGTTAGCTAAACAACTTGGAATGAAAGCCATTGATGTTATTCGTGATAAGGGTATTAGTACTGTTGGAGATCTTGCCGGGAAAGCGTTTTCAACTGCGAAGGATAAAATAACATCATTAGTGAGTCGAAAAAAGAAACCGTTACCGTCTACAGAAGAAATGCCTGCAAGTGTTAGTAAAATTATAAATAACGCAGTAGATGAAAAACTAGCGTCGATGGTAAATCAAGGAGACCAAAGCAATATTGCAAATATGATAGCGGGAAGTGGCTTTAGAAAACCACGTCGATGAAATCCTATGGATTTTCACGCTAGCGTTTTTCACGATGAAATGGAAAATCCGATTTAGACTCTGATAAATAGAATAAAATGTTCAAAAAATCATCTGATCCAGCATTTGATATAGACGCCCCAGTGCGTAAAGATGATTCTGTACGCGATTATCAATTTTATTCTTATCACGCAGTACAACCAGATCTCCGATCGCGAATTGAACTTCAAGTTCATGATACCAGTAAATATTTTCTACCGTGTGAGGCATTTATTGAAGTAGAAGGAGAACTTGTAACAAATGTTGCAGCTGATACCCCATATGACAATAACTCAAATGTCCGAGTTGGTTTTGTTAATAACGGCATCATGGCGTTATTTGAAAGCGCTAGATATCTCATTGATGGAAAAGAAATTGAATCCATTGACCGTGAAGTTGATATGGCCACAACAATCATAGGGTTAGCGAGATATTCTGATGATTATACAAGATCAGCAGGTCCATCTATGATGTTTGCAAAGGATACCTCTGATACCGCTGATCACCTTCAATTCATTAAAGTGTTAACAGCACAGGGTACTGCAGAAGCCAATCAACAAGAAGCAGCTAATCCAGAACGTCGAATTAGACCCGGAGCTGCGTTTGATATTCTCGGAGGCGTTAATGGTAATCTCAATTTAGGATTTGCAACACGTGTAGCAACGTTGCATGGGCAGCGTCGACGATTTTCATGTGCGATTCCACTACATCACATATTTGGATTCTGTAGAAACGTCCGAAAAGTTATTTATGGAGCCAAACACACAATAGCACTCGTGAGAAAGGGTACTGATGATGATGCAATCTGGCGTAATGCTGGGGTTGCTGCCGGTAAAGTCATTTTAACAAAACTATCATTATGGATGCCAGTGTTAACTCCATCAATCACAGACGAACAGCGACTACTATCATTTATGGACCAAGGAGGAAAGTCGTTGTTAAGTTGGTTATCAGTGACCACGGATATTAAACAAGACAGTGTTGATGGTACATTCACATGGCACCTGGCATCAAAACAAGGAGTTTCAGCTCCACGTCATATATTTATTGCGTTACAGAATGCTGCGCGAGTTGGTAATCAAGAACGAAGTCATATGATATTTGATCAGTTAGGTGTTAGTGAAGTCTCGCTGAGAATAAACGGACAGCAGGAACCATCCGAGGATATACAACTTGATTACGGTCAGAATCATATTGCACGTGTCTATCATAACCTGTTGTCATTTATGGCACGTGATCAAAATGTGGATACCGGTTTGCAAATATCACAATTGGATTTTAAAAGCCTTTATCCGATTTATTACTTTTCATTGGAACATCTTGATTTGATGAGACAATCTGTCGTTGATATACACTTTAGAGCCCGTGTAACCCGTCCGACTGGTCCACCAGTTGCTGGGGTTGCTCCTATCCTTATCCCGAATTATAGAGCAGTTGCTGTCATTCTTAGTGATAAATCAATGTTACTTGAAGGTGTTGGTGGAAGAATGAGAGTGGTAGATGCACCAGTAGAAAATCTTTGAACGATTTTTCATTGAATTAGAATCAATCAATTATATATAATGTCATATAGTGTTATTAGTGTTACGTTAACTCCTGGTCAAATCAAAAAATTGCAATCAGAATCGGCTAAAAAATGTGGAACCACAATCACGTTGAAACCTAATCAAATGACGGGTGGTGAAAATAAATTATCGCTGACAACTCGTCAGGTGAAACATTTCAATGATGCTTTCAAGGATAAAAAGGGAGTTCAGATTACTCTCTCTGCGGCTGCTATTAAAAATATGATGAAAACAGGTGGTATATTTCCATTGTTAGCTGCAATACCAGCATTGATTGCAGCAGCAGCCCCAGCGGTGGCTAAAGCAGCAGCGTTAGGAGCCGTTGGTACTGCAGCAGGAATGGCGTTGAAAAAGGCAGCTGGACAAGGATATAAAAAAAAGAGACGATCCGTTCAAGGATTGGGTCTAAGACTACCAGGAACCCCGTATTCGTGGTACAGCGGAAAAGGTCTAAGACTACCAGGGACCCCGTATTCATGGTACAGCGGGAGATCCGTTCACGGATCAGGCCTGAGACTACCAGGAACGGTTTATTAATACAGAAATCATCAATGATTCCAATGTCCAATTTTGATTTAATGGATGCTGCTAAAAAACTAGCGATTAAACATTTCAGAGGTGTTTTTATGAAAGATCAATTACCACATCAACCAAACAAAACTGAAACAGGTATTAATCTCGATAACAGCACCGGACCTGGAACTCACTGGGTTGCATACGCTATTGATCCACGTGGGATTGTCTATTTTGATTCATATGGATTAGCCCCACCAAAAGAGTTTATGCGGTATATAAAAACCCTTCCAATGAAGACTTGGTATTCTACGCTACCAACACAACAAATCAATGACCCACCAATATGCGGCAGTGAAGTATTAAATGTCCTTGACGCTATTTCTAACTCCTTGGGTTACCCAAGGGGAAAACCACCACACATTGTCGTAAATGACTACACTAGTAATCGCTTTTTAGAGAGAGATATATAAAATATCATGATTGATATTTGGGGGAGACCTCTGAAACCCAAACCCGATGACACTGCAACTCCTGATTCTATCAAGGATATACAAAAAAAAATTAAAGATGAAATCGCTGAGACGTTGAACTTAACAAGTGTTGACCCGAATGAAATAGTTGTATTTCAAGACAAACAGGGTAAATTGAAATCTAGTAATATTTCTCTGGATGATATTTTGGTTAAACAACAAAACGCAATCGAGAACACCGTTGCGTTATTTTCCGATCAGGGTAAATTGAAAACCAGTAATATTTCTCTGGATGATATTTTAGTTAAACAACAAAACGCAATCGAGGATACTATCGCGTTATTTTCCGATCAAGGTAAACTCAAACCGGGTGTACCCCTCTCGTCTATTACAGATAGAATAATTGAACTCGGCGATTCTCTGTTGGAACTAAAAACACTTCAATTTAAAACCGAAGAATACATAAAACAGTTTACCGCATTTCGTAGAAATATCATTGATAAATTTATTGGAACCCAGTTGGATAAAATTGAACTAAAACTCCCTGATATTAAAAAATCCATCGATGAGACGAAAAACTTCATCGAAGCCGTCAAAGGTGATTTTTCGAGGATGATAACAATCATTGAAAAAACAAAAATTCCTCATGAGAAAACCAACAACGTGGTATACACAATCCAACACGGATCATTTGAGTGGACACCTGAAAACAACAAATTAGATATCACTGCAACCGTTAAGGGTATTTATCGATTAACACTAGTAACACCATTATCTCAATTTAATATTTCATCGTCCAGTTCATCCGTGTTCAATAATACGATTTCAACGATCATCGACAAGAATACAACTGAAAAGTTTACAATCACATCTACTGATAAAAATTTGGTTAGGGTTACAACAACGTGGTATGTGGAATTCGTAGCGGATTTAAGTTGAAAATTGCAAAGCAATTTCACTAACGGTTTCAATTGAAAACGCTAGCGTATTTAAAATAAAAAATGATTTCATCATCGCAATATCGCTATGATCAGGTCAGAGAGTATCAAACTAGACTCAAAACCTTGTCTGAGGAGTATGAATTGAAAATTAAAAAATATCGCAGGAGAATTACCGCAATTGATGTTACTGTGTACGCTGTGAGTGGTGTAATCACCGGAGCTGGTATTATACTGTCTTCAGTGACAATGATGGCCCCGATAGCTGTTCCAATTTGCATTTCTGCGGCAACAACAATCGCTGGAATAATTTCAATAATCACAAAAAAAATATCCTCATGCAGCCAACGGAAACTACAAGACTACATAATTCAATTTCATGTTGTGTCCACTGCATACTCGCAATTATCCTCATTGATATCGTCATCGCTCGATGATACAATTATATCAGAGAGTGAGTTTTCAGCGATGGTAGATATATATGATTCTGCGATGTCAAAATTAGAAGTACAAAAACATGAGTATAATAACAATGACAACACAGATGGAATTACTTCAACAAATAGTGGAGAACACAAACCCAGTACAAACAAGCATGATCTCAATAACCTCAACGAATCCAGAATTCAGTGTGAATTTCCCCTCTCCGGTCCCAGTGAAGGAGATAGCGCTAGCAAAATTACGAGTATACCACAGTTGGCCAAATATTAGGTCAAAATCATTTGGTGGTCAACAACCCAATAATTCACTGGTATTTGCAAATAAGAATAAACCCGACGGTACCCCAGACTGGAATGTTGTTTCCATACCAACCGGATCATACCAAATTGAACAAATCAATGATGAATTCGCGCGTAGAATAAAATCGATTACTGGAGTAGAGTCAAAAATAGCTATAACAGTTCATGTGCCGACACTATCATCTGCCATTGAAATAAGCACAGAGGGTTATGTCGTAGATATCTATCAAAGTTCTATTAGAACCGTACTGGGATGGCCTGAATTACCACCCGGGGGAAAAACCGTTAAATTACCAGAACCACAAAAAACTGATTATATCACCGACAGGACAAAATCTGATAATCCAGTAAAGAGTTATAGAGATTATGACAAATTGAATTTTTTCATTAGAGTAGAATATGAGAACGGCCAAATTGTTTATCATTCTGCTAACTGGGATAAAATCACTGAAAATTTCACAGCTTTCAATAACGATATTTCACTGTTGTTATTATCCCTTAAATCCGGTACTCTCACCCGAGATGAATTTATCAGCGTCATAGAAACATGTAACAAAATCATCAATGACATGGAAACATTTCATTCACAAATTATTCAAGAAGTATTAGGTGACAATATCCCCCTATCGAGAACAGCATTTGCATCGAACTTAAATATCCCGGTCAAGGATATTCCAACAGTCAAACTTCCAGGATATAATATCTCAGAACTACAAAAATCTCTCGATGATGCCATCGATGAAGGTTTCAAAAAAATCCATGATACGTGGAAAAAAACACCATCACAACCACAAACAACTATCCTCAAACATAATAATGACCCAGATGGTGGTGGCAGGCATATTGCTCCGTTCAATGTGAATATTTCAACGGTGATTGCGCTCAATTTAGTATGTGATGTGATCGAAGGAAGCTATCAAATTAATCTAGAACGATCAAATCAAGCTCAGCAAGGATATATTTTGTATTCATTTGCACCAACAGCTCCTCCAGGGTTTTTAATAATTGAGTCTCCGGTGAATCCAGTCTATATGCGATGTCATAATAATTCATTAACCAGAATTAATTTCAAACTCACAGATCAGTCTAATAATCTGATTGATTTACAAGAGGAGGTTTTACAAATTAGTCTATTTGTGAAATCCTGAAAAGATTTTCGTCCTAAGGACTTTCATCCTGAAAGGATTTTCGTCGTAGTAAGGACTTGATCAAATATTCGGTTAAAATCACCGTAAACCCAGAACTGAAAGTTCTAGCAGCAGAGGGGGTGAGTGACAACGACGTTGCGACGCGAATGTTTTCAGACAAGGGTCAGAGACTTATTTTTTCGCGAGAAGGGTCCAGTGTTATTTTGGAGGGGGTATAATCAAAAATAAAAACAAAAAAAAGTTGTCTGATTCGCCCCCTCTGCTGCTCATAGTGATCCCATTGTTATGGACTTAGAAAGCATGTCATAGTAATCCCATTGTTATGGACTTAGAAAATATGTCATAGTGATCCCATTGTTATGGAGTTAGTATGTCATAGTGATCCCATTGTTATGGACTTAGTATGTCATAGTGATCCCATTGTTATGGACTTAGTATGTCATAGTGATCCCATTGTTATGGAGTTAGAAAGTATGTCATAGTGATCCCATTGTTATGGAGTTAGAAAGTATGTCATAGTGATCCCATTGTTATGGAGTTAGTATGTCATAGTGATCCCATTGTTATGGAGTTAGAAAGTATGTCATAGTGATCCCATTGTTATGGAGTTAGTATGTCATAGTGATCCCATTGTTATGGAGTTAGTATGTCATAGTGATCCCATTGTTATGGACCCTATCGTTAAATTACTGCATCTGTGTAGGAGAGGGGAGAATCTAGCATTTAGGTTGTCCATATATGTGGAGGTGTTTGCATGCCTTGTCACTGTCAATTGAGTGAGTTGTATTATCTTCCACTCTGTGGTGTGTCATCTTCCACTCTGTGGTGTGTTATCTGGCTATCAATTCGATACAGAATCAAACACAAAATTTGTTCTCTGTGCTATGTTTCACTGACAGACTCCAGTCCAACATACTTATCCGGCCTCACATATGTGTATACACCAGCAAGATACTTACGCGCTTCTGACAATCATATACTCATTGTTCCCACTATGAAAACGAAGTCGTATGGGGCCCGGCGATGTGGAACGAATTGCCCATTGAAATTAGACACAAACACACAGTGGTCCCATTTAAGAGTGCTCTTAAGACTCACCTTTTTCGATTGCAGGAACAAACTTAGAGATCAAATAATGTTTTGTATCTTAAATGTTTTCAGCATGTTTTTATGTTTTCCAATTTCATTGTTTTTGTCATTTGTTTTTCTTTAGTGTAGTCATATCATTATAGATGGTGTAAAGCACTTACAGCTTCTAAAGATTAGGCGCTATACAAAGTCCCCATTATTATTATTATTATTATTATTATTATTATTATTATTATTATTTTCCACTCTGTGATGCATATCATCTTTCACACCTGACATGTATTATCTTTCACACTGTGAGGTGTATCATCTTTCACACCTGAGGTGTATTATCTTTCACACTGAGGTATATTATCTTTCATACTGTGAGGTGTATCATCTTTCACACCTGAGGTGTATTTTTCACACCTGAGGTGTATTATCTTCCATAGGTGTATTATCTTTCACACCTGATGTGTATTATCTTTCACACTGTGAGGTGTATCATCTTTCACACCTGAGGTGTATTATCTTCCATATTGAGGTGTATTATCTTTCACACCTGAGGTGTATTATCTTTCACACTGAGGTGTATTATCTTTCACACTGTGAGATGTATCATCGTTCACACCTGAGGTGTGTATTATCTTCCATACTGAGATGTATTATCTTTCACACCTGAGGTGTATCATCTTATACATTGTGATATATATATATACACACACACACACATACACACACACATAGACACAGACACACACACACACACCATTATCCTATATTGTACATGTCTTTCAAAGAATTTCCTTGGCAGGGTTTATCGCCCTAATCAGTTCTCCAATTTTTACCTTTATAATGTTTTGTTGGTCTTGTCTAATTGACAAAACTTAAAGGACTGCTTGAGAACTTGGATTACATTTGCCAAAGGGTGCCTATAATTTTTCAATGGAATCTTTGATAATTTTATGTCTTTGTAATTATTTATACATCCTACAATCCCAAGCCATAGGGTAGTAGAGGTATGAAAGTATGTATCCTAATTGATATACATCTAAAAATTGGGAAATTGAAAGACTTGGGTAGATTCTTTTCTTTGGTGACTTGAATATTGATATAAGTCTCTTCCACCATGTGATATGTGGCAGTGTCCAGATTCACATAATACAACATGTGTTTTATATTCTAAATATGGCTAGAAGAAAAGAAAGACACTTCTATTATGGGAGCTACTTCACCATCTATCACCATCTATCTCATCCTAATATGTTTGCTGTGTAAGTGTTGTGTAATTTTCAGAGCCTTACATCTGCAGCGAAGAACAAATTTTAAAAAATGCTTTAAATCATAAATAAGCAGAAACTGACTTCTGTATGAAAGAAAATATATTTCTTTTTTAAATATAAAGGTGAAAAGTGAAGCAAAAGCAAATAAAGCATGGAAATATGCATATTTTATGGTTCATCACTTAATTAAATGTATTTTTAAAATATATTATTATTTACTTTCATAAAGTTTTTTTCTTTTGTTGTTGTTATAAATTTTACAAGTATCAGTTTTTATCCATGCTCATCAGGGTTAGGAAGCATACATGCCAACCATTACGCTTTTGGCGTAATCAATACACTTTTTTTCACAAAATTACATGGGTTGGAAGGCTTAATGCAAGCTTTTCCTATTTTTATTGACAAATTTTAGTATTGTATCCCAACAAAATAGTTTCATAAACAAAAGAAACTTTAATTGGGTTATTTATTATAACTGAATTTTGTTTAAAGCTAAATCTGTATTTCATTTATTTGTTTTTTTCTAAAAAATCAGGGTTCACTTTGAAAGTTGCTGAGCTTCTGACATCAACAAAAAATGTAATAACCGTTCATGGATCTCATTTCTGCTTGCAGAATGTCATTCCCAGAGCTTTTGAAGCTTAAAAATCTTATTGATGATGAAGCAGAGGCATGTAAATCAGATTCTGTGGTACCAGAAACAAAGATGATGCCAGCAACAATCAATGGCCCTGTCAGTGAGGAGGATGGTAGGTTGAAAGTTAAATTGTGCTCTCCATTCATTAATGATACCGTGGCATAGGTATCACTTTCCTGGAGGCTATAGCAGTTGCCTGAATTATGTACTTTTTAACATTTTGTTTTGTGTTTTGTGGTGAAGTTTGTGAAACTAATATTCTATTAATGAGAATTTTTTTAGCAAACAAATACGTTTTCTAATTTAAAAAAATAATAATAAAATTTCTTTGGAATTGTCAGTTTAGAACGGGCATTTGGTTCTATTTTGATATAATATATCACTTGTGTATACGAATAAAGTTCTACAATATGATTGGTTCATTCGAAATCGAGGCTACCATGCCTGTCGTTATCTGCCATATTGTATTTCCCAATAGTTACCGCTGTTGCAGTATCTCGTTTTCGTAATATTCAGCTTCTAACCATGTTAAATAGGAAAGCGGAATATTCAGAATTTTCTCCAGGAAAAATAGAATGAAACAACTGGAAAGACATTTGTGCTGTCTTTTGATTTGTGAAAACATAACAAAAAAGGAGAAAACTTGACATTTTGCAAAGTGTGTAACGTGATTTCGCTATTGGGTATGGAGACGCCCGTGAAATGCAAGAGCATGAAAAAGCTAATAAACATCTGCTTCCTGTTTCATCACACACAGCTCAGCCTGAACTTACGACGTAGATAAATGCCAGAGAAAACCTTAATGTACATCGATCGAAATTTGATTTATTAAATTTCTTTTAGAAATAAACCTTCCTTTTTCAGTTACTATTGTTGCTGGCGATTTATTTTTCACACGTTTTCCAGACATTAAAATCGCAAGGATCACTCTTATGCTTGAACGAAAACAGATTAATAAATAAATCTCAGAATTGAGATAATCAATGAAAGTTGGTACATTGGAATCAATGATTGAAAAATAAACAAGGCGTGGAAAGGGCTCCTATAAACAGTTGTATTTGAGTGTGTTACATACACACTTGCACTTTCTGAATGGGCACCCAAATGGAACATGGTGCAACTCCAAATCGTACAAGTGTGCAGCACATGCATCTTTGACATTAAATAATTATGTAAGGCACAGTTACTGATGGTCGTATACGTAAAATTACATATGCATTAAAATTTTAAAAAATCAGTATTTCTTCCTGAAAATCTGTATTTTTGTCACAAGTAATCAGTATTTTTGTGCTCGGGGGTTGGCAGCTATGTGTATACATGTACATTAACAATTGTGAAAACTTGTAATTAAAGATAGTCAGCATTTTACAAACACTGTGTTATACACGTGCAAGTGAACAATGAAAATAAAGATGTACCAGTCAATAAGCACATCCATTGGATACTGATTACAAGGTCATGTTATGTTAGCCTTTTTATTTGCCAATCACATTTCAGTTTTTACACTGCAGAGAGTGACAAATAACAATGGCATTCAAAGGCTCTTCTTCCTAACACAAAATACAAGGTTTTGTCAGATAGACTACAAAATATAAGCTTGATAATAGGAATATTGTATTGCAGCTTTACACAAGAGCTCTTTTTATTTTAATGTTGTTTGCAATTACAGTTGGTGGAAATTGAGACATTTGGAATTGTTCTTTAAAATGCAAGTTACTAACATTTTTCTTGTAAAACTTATATTAATATCTGCTGGCATCTTTAATTTGGCATGACAATATTTTATAAATCTGCAGTCTTAAAAATACTGTTGGCATGACAATGTTTTATAAATCTGCAGTCTTAAAAATACTGTTGGCATGACAATGTTTTATAAATCTGCAGTCTTAAAAATACTGTTGGCATGACAATGTTTTATAAATCTGCAGTCTTAAAAATACTGTTGGCATGACAATGTTTTATAAATCTGCAGTCTTAAAAATACTGTTGGCATGACAATGTTTTATAAATCTGCAGTCTTAAAAATACTGTTGGCATGACAATGTTTTATAAATCTGCAGTCTTAAAAATACTGTTGGCATGACAATGTTTTATAAATCTGCAGTCTTAAAAATACTGTTGGCATGACAATGTTTTATAAATCTGCAGTCTTAAAAATACTGTTGGCATGACAATGTTTTATAAATCTGCAGTCTTAAAAATACTGTTGGCATGACAATGTTTTATAAATCTGCAGTCTTAAAAATACTGTTGATCTGGGACAAGCATAAACAATGTCTGACCTGATGAAAATCATCAAATTTTTCCATTCTCTATCCTTTAACTTCCTCTGTAACTTACAATAATGCGTGATAGGTCATTGAAAAGGACAATTATGATGCATAGATTCCTGAAAGGTTGAACTGTAAACATAAATAACATGGAGAACTCGAGTGCTATTTGTACAAATGCATTTTTTATAAATCATGTATCTTATTATATTCTTAACTTGGGCCTCGCATGGTCTAAAGCACTCACCATTATGGATCACTGCCATCTCACCTCTGTCTGTAAGGGTTCGAGTCTAGGGCTTGTTCAATGTGGGTATGTGAGAAAGCTTGCCGGTAACTTCTCATGGGTTGGTGGTTCTTTCTGGGTTTTCCCAGGGTTCTTCCTTCACCATTAATACTGGACGCCAGGTATAGCCTATATTGTGCTGAAAAATGGCGTTAAACCCTATAACAACAACAACATAAGAGACATGTATTAGAACATAATATTTTGATGGGCTTGACCCATTTTGTTACCAGGCATGTATGTTGTTCTTTAGTAAAAGCATAAGGACATGTAGTGGAGAAGTGTACTATTTTTGAAAGTATAATGTTGCATTATGAGAAACATTTGATCACAGTGACCTACTTCTATATGCAGAGAACATTATGGATTTATTCTTTATGAGGGCACTACTCAAACAGGCAAAGTAGGCTGCAGTGACCTAATGGAAATATGATATAAGCATTGTCTTGTAGACTTGCATGTACTGTGTTTAGATTTTTTTCTTCTTGCAGGAATTTATGTGACTCGTTTTAGTTATACTGGTTAAATTAAAACATTTTGAATTGCTGGGGTTCACTCCAGTAATCCTTAAGTATTTAAATACCTTGCACTCTTCCCTGTTATCACTGAGTCTGGAAATGCCCCAGGTCAATTTCAGGCGCTTAACGGTTTATAAAAACATTCTTTTATTCTGCTCATGAGTATTCCTAGCTATAAAATTAATCCATATGTAATTAATTATCAACTTCTGAAGTGTTATAATTTGCATTAAAGCAGTGGATGAAGGTATAGAAGTGGAGAACAGTGCTTGTGGCACCTCTTACAATGGTAGCAGTGATGATTTCTCAGGCGTGTCTTCAAATGAAGCCCTTGTCAACGTCAAGAATATGAGAGAATCTGATGTATCTGTAAGTTTTCCTTTGACTTTGATTTCCAAAGATACCTTCTTATTTGTACTCACTTTTTGTGCTACTAGCTTTAAGGTGAATTGTATTGCAGGTTAACACTCCAGCAGAGACTTGATCGGAGTAACAAAATTACAAATATATTTAAAGGCACAACAGAAAAATATATACCTATCATTATGGTATTGAGTTGCAGGGGATGTCGCTAGATTACAGTGTTTTATATGAAAATAAATAGCTATAATTTATTTTGGTTATAAATTTGCAAAATGATTAATGAATGAAAATATCCTAGTTTACATTATTTTCATTTTCTTGTCTTTCTCGATTGTTCAGTTACGACCCTATTTCTGCAAGTAAAATTGTGTTTACTTCCTGTTCCACATGTTTAGGACATCTTTTTATTTTCCAATCAATTTGGATGTCATGTTTACAATTTCTAAGAAGATTTACATTTCATCATGAGGGCCCCCAAGTGGCCGAGTGGTCTAAAGCACTCTCCGTTATGGATCACTGCCATCTCACCTCTGTCTGCATGGTTCGAGTCTAAGATTCAGTTATTGTGGGTATGTGAGAAAGCTTGCCAGTAGCTTCTGGTGGGTCGGTGGTTCTTTCCGTGGGTTTTCCCGGGTTCTTCCTCCACCAATAATACTGGTCGCCATAGCCTATCGTGTGCTGAAAAATGGCATTAAACCCTACAACAACAAAAGTCACTGTATATCCCACATGAAGAGACATTATTAAATTATCCAGTTTCTTTTAATGCTTTTTCCTCATTTTACAGTCCAACAGGTTCCAAAATCCCTGAGCTTTGGGAAGACTTTGTGTGTGTTTGCAGGAATTACAGTAAAGCTAAAAGTCTAAACTTGATCATAATCCATATGTTGAGACATGAGTTTGGTTTTACTGTTGAGTGCACATTATAAATAAATCTGTATAATGTTTGGATTCAAGTGTCATTCTAATTCACAGGGTCCCTATACATATGAACTGTTCTCCATAATGATTCACTCTGGCAGTGCAGCAGGTGGACACTATTATGCCTACATCAAGTGAGTATATAGACTCAGAACTAAGCTAATAACAGTATTGTATTTTAAGGGTGTTAACAGTTTTCTGTTATAAATTGAATTTTACTGTCCATATGTTTGACCATTTGGATGTACTATTTGATGGCATTGGACACCCTTAAGAAAATTTCTGATTAGTGAAATATAATCATTTGCAGCTGTAAAATCGCTGATATAATGTCAAAACATTTAATGCCCCCAATGTTACATCATGTCCTTCCCTATGATATAGTACTATGGAGAATTAGAGTTCTTATATTTTAATGTCTGTCTGGCCATCTATCCTTTTTTTGACTTTTTTGGCACAGTATCCACCTACTACAGTTAGAATTTTTTTTTAGATGTCTTACGCTTGGGGTATGGAAGAGTCCTTTTACTTTTGGGGTCTGAAAGGTCAGGGTAACTGTGACTGTAAGAAGTAGAAAGGTTTCTACACAATAACTTGACTTCTCCACTCTACAGTTACAAGACATTGTCAATAGGCTAAGGAAGACCCTTTCAATTTTGGTGTCAAAATGTTGAAGTTTAAGGACACTGGTACTAAAATAAAAGACTGCTTTCTGTGTAGTAATAATAGTTCTAGGCCACATACCTAGCCAAAACTGTGTGCATTCCATGCACTCAGGGTAAGGAAGAAGCCTCTTGTTTTGGGGACAAAACGTTAAAGACCAAGTATAGTCTGGCTGAAAGAAGAAAAATGGTTTCAGTGCAGTAACATTAGTTATTATATGCTAAAATGTTTTCAAATGTTTTCTCTGTTAACTTTACATTGTCAGACTAGTCAGTATTTTACGATATTGCACTCACTCATACTTCATATTGCACTCAAAAAGAAACTACTTTTCTGTTGCAAACAAACAATAGATGCAAATGCCAGGACTTTTAATTTTTTTTATATGTCTGCGCATGAAGTAAACAAACAATAGATGCAAATGCCAGCACTTTTAATTTATTTATTTGTCAGCGCATGAAGTAAACAAATAGATGCAAATGCCAGCACTTTTAATTTATTTATTTGTCTGCGGATGAAGTAAACCATAGATGCAAATGTCAGCACTTTTAATTATCATTTTATTTGTCTGCACATGAAGTAAACAAACAATAGATGCAAATGCCAGCTTTTTTAAATATTTTATTTGTCGCATGAAGTAAACAAACTATTTGAGCCATTTGAAAGTAGAGATGCCAAAGCTGACAATGTGGATGAATTGATAGACTTACGAAAGAAACTTTCAACAAAGCAAGCGAGTGAACATGATATCGAAATGGCTGTATGATGCTACTTTGTAAACAAATCATGTACACTCGCGTTGTAGGTGCTTTACATTTTGGTTGATTAAATTTGTTTTTGAATGAACCAAAGTGGATGTTTCATGGACTGCCACATACTAGCTGCTTTGCTACATTCTGCGTAAAATGTTTTGATAGAATGTTTTGGATTTAGGTGGGCGACAGATGCCAGATTTCATAAAATTGCTGGGTCCCTACAAATAACATGCAAGTGACAAGGCATTAACTGTCTTCTTTAGCTGGTAATAAGAATGGCAAAAAATTTCCGTTTTACATTCCGAATTTCCTCAAAATGTACTTTCTTAGTTCTGCAAGACCGAATTACATAAGCCATGTCATGGGTTCTCAAGCTTGATTACACATTTAAAAATTGTACTGTAATTTCGACTGTATTCAAAGTGCAGTTACATCCTCCTTACTGCACTCAGAATGAAAAAATCTTTATATTCGATAGCATTATTTAGATATTTGCAATTGAAAGACTTCATATCTTTTCTACATTTTGCTTTCAAACATTCATTGACAGAACAGAAACAGACTTGAAGATGTCAACTCGCTGCTCATCGCCACTGAAATCCAATGTACTTCATGTAGAATTGGCAGATAAATCCAGTCCATAATCATGAAATTTCATAGAAACAACAAAAATACCAAAATCTATTCATTCCTGATCAGATGGAAATGTTGTAGTGCGCATTCATTTGCCATTTGACTCCAGATTTCAATTTTAAGTAGACCAAAATGCCATTGACTTTTTGAAAGTTATGTCTAGTGTGTTACTAAGTTCAAATTTATCAGGGTTGAGTTGTATGCATTAATAATGTTGTGTAACGATGAATATATGCTCGTGTATTTAGTTTCGAATATGGCATACATTCAATTACTTTGTTTTGTGTAGTGTATTTTTGTTTTTACTTAATTAAGCCTAAGGTAGAATAAGAAAAGAGCATATAATAAAAAGGTTACTGCATTTGTATGGGAAAATATTAACTCGTTTTGATGGATGGATATACTGCACTCTCAAGGTCGTGCAGTATTTTCAGCCAAACACCTCGTTATATTTTTGCTATACAAATGCAATAACCAATAATTCTGCACTACAGACATGGACCAAGACAAAACTGTGGATGACTTACGCAGGGTTTTAAGAAGCCTATTGAATTTTGGGTAAAAAAAATGTCAGAAGTCAAGGTCATTGTGACAGAAAGAAGAAAAGAGGAATATTAAACATTGGACTGGCATATCATGTGGTCCTCATAGGACTCTTGTTAATGAGTCTTCTAAATTGTGTTAAAATGGGATTGTGTTTGAGGCTGGCATATCATGTGCTCCTCATAGGACTCTTGTTATTGAATCTTCTAAATTGTGTTAAAATGGGATTGTGTTTGAGACTGGCATATCATGTGCTCCTTATTGAACTCTTGTTAATGAGTCTTCTAAATTGTGTTAAAATGGGATTGTGTTTGAGACTGACATATCATGTGCTCCTCATAGGACTCTTGTTAATGAATCTTCTAAATTGTGTTCATAGGACTCTTGTTAATGAATCTTCTAAATTGTGTTCATAGGACTCTTGTTAATGAATCTTCTAAATTGTGTTAAAATGGGAGAGTACTTTAGGTTATTAATTGTGATTTTAATGTCACAAGTATCCATTAATACAGTTTTGTATAAATGTAATTGATAAACTATATTTGCAATATTGATATAACCATTAATTTTCCTCTAATCCTCAAATACGGAAAATTAAATTGTTTATGCTGAATTGAAAGAATGGCTCCTATTTTTTGTGACTTTTAGCATGGCGTGTAACTTTTGTTAAGGCAGCAAATTATAAGTCTGTTTTTTTTCTCCCAACAGATGTCTTTCAGATGGTCAGTGGTATAGTTTCAATGACCAGCATGTTACGAAGGTAAGGTTTTCTGAGGCTTCAGATATGCTACTTTTTTGCATTTCTTACATTAGCAAGCAGTGAAACATGTATTACTTTATAAGAGAATTTAACAAATTTAAACTAGCTCATAGCTTAATGGTCAACATAAAGATGAAGTTGTTACCTGTGCTTAAATTCAGTAATGTTAAGAAAGCTCCATTATTTTGGTATGTTTTTTTGCTAATCATTTTCCACCTTATGAATATATTTTGAGACAGAACAAGCAATGATATCATAGCAAACTGGACTACCTGATTTCAACTTTTCATTACCCAAATCCCTTATTTTTGGGCTCTGGGCACTTCATTGTACTTGGCTGTAGCTGTGACACCAACAGTTCAAAAATAGTTACGATTTTTGAATGCCATAAGTACCCATCGTGTTTGTAGGGGAGACAACATTGAAGCTACCCTTTTTATCAGATATTGGGAATTTTGCAAGGAAATGGAACTTAAATTTAGCAAATCCTAAAATTTGAAAACCATTAAATACCTCAAAACACCACTTAACAGAATTTTATCAGATTTGATAGCTTCATGGCATTTTGGCCTTTCCGATTTATACAATTGATGCGGATCCATTATCAGATTTGATAGAAAGCTTCATGGCATAATAGCCTTTCCGATTTACACAAGTGATGCAGATCCATTATCAGCTATAACCACCAAGACTAAGAACAGAAAAAAACCTTCAATACCTTCTCAAAAATACTGCTCAACAGAATTGGACCAAATTTGACAGAACCATCCAGGCCTTATACAAGTGATGCTGATCCACCATCAATTATGGTCACTAAAATTGTTTTTAAAATCCATTGAATTACTTCTCAAAAACAATTCTCAAAATTGTATATGAAATATCCAGCTTTCAACTCTTAAATATGTTTTACATATGATGTAAGTCTGTCAGATTTGACAGAAATCATTTTGGCATGAAGGCTTTTAAAATTTACAAATGATGGGCTAAGCATTAGAGCATCTTTACTGCAAGTATAAAAACTTTAAAATGGCAATTTAAATATTGATAGACAGATTTTGACCAAATGTGAAGATAAACATCTTATTGAAAAGGGCTTTTAACTTTGTTTTAATGAAGAAGAAAAGCAACAGACTTCTAAATGACTTCTGCAAAACAAGTATAATTTTGTAGATAACATTCTAAATTTTTCAGAATCAGAAGAATTCAAAGAAATATTGACAGAATGCACCCTAGTAACTATATATTTTCTGTGCAAGCTGCACTTGGATTTGTCATTTAGTTGTCAGCCAGTTATAATGTCTCAGGCCAACTTTGGGTTCTTGTTGGAACCTTAATGTGACCACATTCATACTTCTCAGTTACCATGATTAACAATGCAACTCCTAATGTGATGTTTAGGATTTGAATATTTGTTTTGATGTTCTAAACTTAGCTTATTCAATTCTATGTATCCAAGTGTTTCTTGTTTGATTTTTCGTATATCACTTATTAAAGCCATTCATTACATAGCTTTATATAGTGTTTGTGCTTTATTATTTTTTATATGTTAGCATGTTAACATGTGACTTTGTGAATCTTATTGATTTAAATAAGCCCTTGAAATTCTTACACAGTATTCTCATTATTGATTGGGTGCAACTCTGGGAATTTTACTTGAGCAGCATTCTGGAACATTTTGTTTCTTTTATTACTATGAACAATATTGTAGCTGTTTTACCAGGACATTGAAAAAATAAACTGGTCACTATCAGAAAAAAGTGCACAGTATTGGTTAAATATTTCAGCATATGACCAAATTACCTTGCATAGAATTTCCAAATACCGCACTAAAATTGAGATACAAGTAGACCTGCTGGACTGGAAGAGTTTCACCAAAATGGCAGAGAACTGGAATAAAATCCATAACATTGTCCACACGGAAGACACCACAAGGCTACCCAAAGCTGGAAATTGTTCTACTCTTTATCATAATCATATTACTCATTTGAGATCCTACCTATATTAAGAATGAAAAAAGTATCCATGCATATTACTGAGATATTTTGTTTGAAAATATTGATTATATGAATAAACAATGTGAAAAATTACAGTTCTGGTTAAAACTAAGTGCTATTTATAAATGCATTTTATGTTTAAAAATTGATTGAAAACTAATATCTGTATAAAATGTTATTGGCTAACTTTATTTAAAACAATGAAAAATACAGTGTGTGATTTAAGAAACATGTCAAATGAAAAAGTATAAAATTGTATGGTCACTCAATACATACCCTCCAACAAGGTTAAATAACTGAGTCAAAACAAGAGGTACTTCTTTTTATGAAAGAGCTTCATTCACTACATAGCATTTTGATACCCTTTTTACAAGAAAAGCAACCAGTGCAGAAAAAAATTCCACAGTTCTGTCTCTGTTTAGCACGGTAAGAATTGCAAAGCATTTATGAGATTCCAGTTCTGTTTGAGCACAGAAGGGACACAGAAGGGAGAATAATCTTTGCATTGAAATGAACATATGTTTAGAATGGTCAGTTAATAAGGGAGGAGGAGAGTAGGAATAGTTTCCTCATAAATCCATGATGATAGCGTAATATGGGCATAACATTTCAGGTACAAGTTGAGTAAATGTTGAGATTGTCAGCATACATAAATCCATGACAGTAGCGTAATATGGGCATAACATTTTAGGTTGAATAAATAACTGTTGAGATTGTCAGCATACACATGTTTCTGTTTGTAGATTACTTACGAGGATATCAGGAAAACCTACGGTGGATCCGGAGGTTCTAGAGGGTATTACTCTTCTACCTATGCTAGGTAAATAAATTTTCAATTGTAGAACAATTTCATTTCACTGTACCTCATCAGTCCTAGAAATAATAAGAGCAGGCATCTGTTTTTTTTATGTTTGAGGTTATGTTTTATATTGTTCTTTCCCAGCTTTCCTTTCAAATAATTTTATGATCTTCAAAATGAGTCCTCATTCTGGGAAAAGTCCAAAATACCCTTCGCGTACAGGTGATCTCTGTATGCTATTAACACTTGACTGTAATAAAATGAGTTGAATTTGTATCTCCTGATAGATTCAGTTATACAAAGATTTAGATTTCAGATTACCTTTCACATTGTCACCAAAGGCAACTTCTAAAATGACTATATGTCTACAATTTCCACCATCAAACTGAAGAATTACTTTGAATCTCTCAAATAATACAAACTGCCTCACTTTTGAATTTGACACACTGACATTCTTAAGTTACAATGATAGCATGACTGCAGAAAGATGGGTATAAGTGAGATAATAAATGTTTACAAATAATTTTATATGCTTTTCATATATATCTATACAATGCTTTCCTCATCAAAGAAAAGTTTTATCGGCATGCATAGAGTAGTAACTTGAAATGCTCCAGGAATTGATTAAAGCTGGGGAAAAACATTTAATTAGGAAACGCCTTGTTGCTGACCACAGAAAGCAGGTATCCATTGTAACTTTTTGTACAGGAAATTTATAGGGGTGGCTGGGTGGTAGAATGGCAATTTTGACCAGATGAATATTGGACTGTATATTGGTTGGTATATTTGCTAATAAAGTACATTGAACAACAATACATTGGAGATGCAGAAGTGCAGGATGTAAAAGGGTAATTGAATATAGGTGAGATGATAAATAAATTGGCCTGGTTTCAGATGATGTATGTCTCGATTTTATAAATGGAATTTCTTTTCTCAGATATATTTTTTATTATCCTCACAATTAGAGTAAATTTGGACTTTTTTGTTGTAATTAAGAACTTAGTCATAGATTTCTATACGCCCCTCTCAAATCAAGCATATTATGTTAAGTGTTGTCTGGCCATGTGTCTGTCTGCCTGCCCATCCATTAATATTTGCTTGTTGGGCTTATAATTTGTAATAGTTGGAGATATTTAATTGAAACTGGGTCTAAATATTTGTCAGGACAAGACAGTGTTATATGCCATTGCCATGCCCTTGCCTCAAGAAAAAGATAATCATCAGTCAAACAGGACACTTTCATGAGTCATTTGTATTAGTTTTTGTTTGTTTGATTAGGATTTTAACATAGCTTTAACAATTTTTCAGTCATATCGCTTCAGTATCTGCAGTGAGGCAGTTTATAGTGATGTCTAGCACTGGGGCATCATGCCAAAGACATGTAGCATGATGTCCCACCCAGTCACATTATCCTGATATCAGGCCGACCAGTCCTAACACTGTCTTAATGCTGAGTGCCAAGTGAGGCAGCTGTTAGTACCATTTTTGTAAGTCTTTACTATGACTCGGCCGGGGATTGAACCCACGACCTCCCACTTCAGTGGCTGATGCTCTAACCACTAGGTCACTGGATCAGTTCATTTGTATTACTCTTGTTACTGTGTTATAAGACAGTAGTCATAAAACAGGACACTTTCATAAGTCATTTGTAATACTCTTGTTATTGTGTTATAAGACAGTAATCATCAAACAGGACACTTTCATAAGTCATTTGTAATACTCTTGTTACTGTGTTATAAGACAGTAATCATAAAACAGGACACTTTCATAAGTCATTTGTAATACTCTTGTTACTGTGTTATAAGATACAGTAATCAATCAATAAGGACATCATGTGTCATTTGTAATACTCTTGTTGCAGTGTTATAAGATGTAGTAATCATCAGTCAAAGCAGGAAACATTCATGTGCCATTTGTAATACTCTTGTTGCTGTTTTAATAGACAGTAATCATCAAAAAGGACACTTCATGAGTCGTTTGTAATATTCAAGGTACTGTTTTTAAAAGACAGTAATCATCAGTCAAACTTTCATTCATATTTTATTTAGTTCTCTCAGTTTAGTAATTGTCAGTCAAACATTCATTCATATTTTATTTAGTTCACTCAGTTTACTTTATTTTTTTTGGCTTCTTGACTTTCTGTTGAAAACGTATATTGCTAAAAATCTGAAGTTGCACAGTTTTCCGTTTTAAGACTGCTGTCATTTTATGATTTAAATTCAGTTGATTTCATTATTAATAACTTTTTTTGCAGTTCCACAAATGCCTACATGCTGATGTACAGAAAAATTGACAAGGAAAGAAATGCATGTAAGGAGTTTTCAGTTTCTAATAGCTTTGTTTTCTTTATTTGCTGTAATTGAGGATTAAATTCTCAATTCTCTAGTTGAGGATTTTATGTACATGTAGATTACCCATTCTTTCAGACCTATCTCTTCCGAGATTGCTTCTGTCCTTTATAATTTCAGACATGTATGGTGGACAGTGTTTTATGCCCACATCATACTTTACAGCGGTGGCATAACATGTTGTCTTTTCTCCAGAATACCTGATTGAATCCCACCTTTGAAAATGAGCGATCACATTAAATTCATGCAGAGTCTGTTTCTCCTCAGAGCTGTTCTAATAAATTATATTTAAGATCCAGAGGAGGCACTTTCATTGTGGAGTAGTCGCCCATAGATGCAATTTCGAATTTTGTATTGTATTTATATAAATTTTGTAATCTGAGTACCTTGGCTAATATTTCTTTTAAAAATGCCTTCCCAAGATACCAGATACATTTAAATGGAACAGCCCATAGATACCAGGTACATTTAAATGGAACAGCCCAAAGATACCAGATACATTTAAATGGAACAGCCCAGAGCTTAATGAAACCTTAAAATTCGTTCATGTTAATGACACCGAGTCCAATCAGGATAAAGCATTTGATTTCTAGATCATCTGCTTTAACGAAGTGCATACTGTTTTTTTTTGCAGTCTATCACTGAGATCCTTTGATTGCTTATCTAGCTCTTAAATGCATTTTACCATTGTACTTAGTGACTTGGTACAGCTATGCACAGTTTTTGGTGTGTGTTAAATCTGCCTGTTTTTATATTCATTTCTAATGTCTTTCACATACTGCCATTGTCATAACACGTAATTGATGCTGCTGTGAAGACAATGAAGATGAACAGCTGTTTGTGTTGTATTCTTCATTAAGTTGTATATCAGATACATGTTTGTTGAAACATATTATAAGATGTCTGCTCAGAGAAACTGTTCTCATAATAAAAACTTGGCTGTTAAAATTGAAATTTGCCCCAATCCCTTTAATTTGCCAGAGGAGGAATTCATCTTCTGCTTGATGATCTTGGAGATGTGGAGATAATTGATGTTATTCATTTCAATAAAAATGCTGCTTATCTGACCTTTAATTGATGAATTTCTCTTCAGCACAGTAATTTTTGAAGAGCTGCATGGATTTGTGTTTATTATTTAAAGGATATAGGTCACCATTTTATCTCAGAATATAAGTTATTGTCCCCTTGTTTTCTCATATGTGGTATCACTCCATTGGAACATCACTCATCCCTTTACACCGACCTGAAAGATGCAAATTGATTTTCATGGAGTGATTTACATTAAATCAGTGTACACATTCGTCTGAATTAAAGATGGCACATACAAAGGGAGTGGGAACTATCTTTTATTTTAGTAGCAGGTAAGAAAGATAGCAAATGGACACTACCAGAAGTTTGTTTCAAGTCCTATGAAAATGACTGATTGGGATTCAGAAGAAGATATCATTTTCTTTTGGCACTTGCAGCCGCTGCAGCAGTAACAATGTTTAAATTTTTTGTTTTTAAGCACTATTCTGATCTGTTATAAAATTCTTATCATGAATAACCCAGGTTAATTACTTCTTATCCTAATCAATCATTCGTGAAATCAGAAAGTTTGTCAAGGATATGGACACCCCTGCCTGTCTGGTATAACTTGCTCAGTGTCTCTAAAGTTTGTATATGGTTGTATCCCCTGTGTATCAGTCCAATGTTTCAGCAGTGTCTGTAATGTGGACCCTGCATATGATAAGCGTCTCAATAATGTGGACATATCCTGTAGGTATCAGAACCTATAATTTATTGTCTAGCAGATTATTTCACAGTTGTCAAAATGGTGAGTGTGTATAAAGAGTAAACAAAATTTTTTAAACAATAATTACAGATATGTGAAGGTTTTTATCCACCTATATGTGAAGTTTCTGGAACATGATTCCAAAACTATTCCAGATATCTCTTTGAAATTTTGTACACATATTCTATGTTGAAATATGCCATTTGCAATTCACAGTTCTTTGGTTTCATTATTTAATGTTTTTATATCTTTTTCTGTCCATAAATTGTCCAAATTCCCATCAAGGGTAAAACTCCAAAACTGTTTCACTAATTACTATAGAATATATTAAGTATATTTTAGACTAGTGGGATAGAAATGCATTTAGCTTTCACAACTCGTCAGGATCAATATTTGTGTTTTCATCTGTTTGCTCAGCCATCCATTCATCATTCACACTTTAAATTCTGCAGCATAATTCCAAAAACTGTTCTCATCAAAATGCAGTACATTTATTAAGCAAACAGTCTAGGTGAACCTTTTGATGTCCACAATTCTTCAGTCGACAATTTTTCATGTTCTCATCAGTTTCTCTAATTGCCCATCGTTCACTATTTTATTTTCAAAGGAAAACTCCAAAATCATTCCAGATATTGCTGAAACTTTATACACATGCTAGACACGAGTTTTTTTTTGGGTACTATCTAAAGTAATTAAAACTTCATATGCATGCTAGACATGAGTTTATTTTGGAAACTGTTTAGAGTCGATGAACTCGATACACCTGCTAGATTTGAGTTTATTTTGGATACTGTCTAAAGTCATTGAAACTTAATATGCATGCTAGACATGAGTATATTTTGGATACTGTCTAAAGTCATTGAAACCTTATACACATGCTAGACACAAGCTTATTTTGGATACTGTCTTAAGTCATTGAAATTTTTTACACATGCTAGACATGAGTTTATTTTGGATACTGTCTAGAGTCAATGAACTTGATACACATGCTAGACATGAGTTTATTTTGGATACTGTCTAGAGTCAATGAACTTGATGCACATTCTAGACATGAGTTTATTTTGGATACTGTCTATAGTCAATGAACTTGATACACATTCTAGACATGAGTTTATTTTGGATACTGTCTATAGTCAATGAACTTGATACACATTCTAGACATGAGTTTATTTTGGATACTGTCTATAGTCAATGAACTTGATACAGATGCTAGACATGAATTTATTTTGGATACTGTCTAGAGTCAATGAACTTGATATACGGTACATGTTAGACATGAGTTTATTTTGGATACTGTCTATAGTCAATGAACTTGATATACATTCTAGACATGAGTTTATTTTGGATACTGTCTAGAGTCAATGAACTTGATACACATTCTAGACATGAGTTTATTTTGGATACTGTCTATAGTCAATGAACTTGATACACATGCTAGACATGAGTTTATTTTGGATACTGTCTATAGAGTCAATGAACTTGATACACATGTTAGACATGAGTTTATTTTGGATACTGTCTATAGTCAATGAACTTGATACACATGTTAGACATGAGTTTATTTTGGATACTGTCTGTAGTCAATGAACTTGATACACTTGTTAGACATGAGTTTATTTTGGATACTGTCTATAGTCAATGAACTTGATACACTTGATAGACATGAGTTTATTTTGGATACTGTCTTAAGCCATTGAAACTTTATATACATGCTAGACATGAGTTTATTTTGGATACTGTCTAAAGTCATTGAAACCTGATACACATACTTGACACGAGTTTATTTATATAAATATTTTTTTGTGATGAGATTGTTTTTTTGCCATTTCAGTTTGAAACCTCCAAATCACTAAATATATCTTTGATATGGCATTTGTCACTTCAGGGTCACAATGAATAAATTTTTTATTTTTTTTTTAACACAAGGTATCAGGATTTTACATATTCCCCTACATCACCACCTGACCTGGCGTATGGGGCATGATCTTAAATTCTTTTGTGTCCTGATCTCTACATGTGTTCCCTACACAACACGCACACACATGCACACACAGACACTTACTTACAATCACAATTATTGTACACAAAGTCATACTCGCATACAAACCCCAAGATGTTTGAAATTGCATTTTTAAAAAAAATAATATATAAATAATATATAAATTTTTAAAAGTAAAAATAATAGTAATAATAATAATAATTCATGTACCAAAAGTTGATAATAGGGTCCACTTTCTTTTAAACTCGTCACTTCTGTTATTCACTTTGGCAACATATTTTTCCAGCGTTTTATATGATAAA
This sequence comes from Unio delphinus, assembly GCA_029339505.1. Lineage (NCBI taxonomy): Eukaryota > Metazoa > Mollusca > Bivalvia > Unionida > Unionidae > Unio > Unio delphinus. The sequence goes on from JAQISU010000042.1 coordinate 26,006,496, forward strand.
ACACAATTTTTATAATAGGTAAGATTTGGGCTTTTTGATGCACAACATGATCTGTATATAACATATTTTGCAAGCAAAATTAGGAAGTTAATAAGATCATCAAAGTTGTTATTTCCTATAAAGACATCTTTTCGTATCATTTTAAAATTTGGGTCATAAGTTTGGATCCATTCTACCAACAGTTTCCAAAAGTTTTCAGTAACTAAACAGTCATAAAATAAGTGCTCAATTTCTTCTATTCCCTCATTACAAAAGGTACATTTATCATTATCACTTAAATTAATCTTTTTTAGAAACTGGTTTGTGGCAATATTTCTGTGGAGAAGTCTAAAGTTAAAGCTAATCAGTTTTATGCCTTTTGTACAAAATATAGCCGAAGCAAAAGAGTTGGTCCATTCATTTGTACAAATCGCACACTCTAGCTGTCTGGACCAAGTTTCATGTTTACCATTTGGCTTTATTATTTTGGTTCTTATCATGTCTTTATAGATACACTTATTCTTTGCTCTTAACCTAAGGAGAGATGTTTTGTCCAAAGCTACAAGAAAACTATTTCCACTTTCAAAGAAAGTTTTAATTTTCTTTTTCCACATCACTGAGATCTTTGAAATAAGAGCAAAGTACTGTATGAAATTATTTGTTTTTGTTTTTTGTTTTATTTCATCAAAACTTAATAGAGACCCTTGTGCATCAAAAAGATGTTGAATAATTACAATACCATTTGTTCTCCACCCTGTGTATGATTTAAAATTATCTACAGTCAGAATAAAGTTGTGGTAAATGAATTTAGCTAAAATATTGTGATTTTACCATATCTAAACTATACGGGAACGAATTGACCAATTCATTGATCGATTATCCATTTTGATGCTTACTGTTTACAAATTACCTGGAATCCTCAACAGCAATGAATAATTTTTAAATGTTTACGTCTTTATTATTTAAATTAAGTATTAATCCGTTAGCCATTTTAGCAATTGTTTAATATTTAGATTGAGTATTAATCCCTGTAAGCCATTGTGACAGATGTTTATTGTTTAAATTGAGTATTAATCCCTGTTTAGCCATTATGGTTACAAGTCTTGTTGTTATATATCCACACTTCTGCAACAGAAATAATTCAAGATTATTTCCTTGAATATTATAATTCTACGGTGACATTACTAATAGTATTGATATACTGCTATTTTAATTGAAATTAATACTGTATTGATATAGTTATTGCTGATCTCAATGGCACTGTTAGCACATTATTAGCTATATCATGTTGAAGAAATGGAAGCAGAGTGCATTTCCCAAGAACTTAACAGGGCAGTTCTTCTGGTCTGGCACAGATGGCTATCAAATGTGACTCTCTTGAGTTAACGATTTCAAGGCTCTAAAAATATGAGCTGCTGTGCATCACTACATGGTATAGGCATCTAGTTTCACCCCAAATTTGTACTCTGTAATGTTTTGACATTTATTTTGCACATTTTTTTGTTGTTTTTAACCTTTAGGCCTAATGAAGGAAGATGAATTTCCAGAACATCTGAAGAAAGAGCTACAAAAGATTAATGACAAAGAGGAGGCTGAGCGAAAGCAGAAAGAGTTGGAAAAATCCACATGCAAGGTGAGATAATATGGACACAAATTATTATTGATTACATTTATAAAAATCAAGTTATGACACCGTTTCATCAAACAATAGTCTACCAAATACCATTCTTATGCATATGAATGGGGTGCCATTAGGACACAAGGCTAATAATTGTAGACATTTATATGACTTATAAGAACACAAAATGATCCTGTTTAAACATGACTAATTCATATGCTGCCAAAATGGTCACTTTGAGCCTAATATGAGTTGATTTAATTAGGTATATTGGTAGGAAATGTAAAATCGTCCTAATTAAGTCCAAAAATATGTATTTTATACAATAATTCATATTACTTGATTACTCTATTTACCTGCTTACCTAGGCTTCTGCTTGAATTTGAATAAAATTAATGACCTCTACATGTTTAAAAAAAACTCTTGTGAGAGGACTAAACATGAACTGACTCAAATGCTTTAATGATTCCTTGAAGTTATCAAGACTAAGCAAGAAAGACTTTCCTATCCAGCTGAGTTGAATATGTACTGGTAAGTAAATCAGTTCAACATATAGACCAGAAATTTCAAAATCTATTTTTGATGATTATTCTGGTAGGAAAAAGTTAATCCCCACAAAACTGTTGCCTCATTGACTGAAGGCAAAATTGTGTCAGTTCTTTTGCATAGAATTTTCAGGTGAACAACAGAAGACATTTTTTCTTTTTCTTTTTCAGAATTCATAAACAATTTCAATATTTGCATATTTAAAATAGTTGTTTTGCTTGACACTTTGTATAAGGAGTTCATTTTAGACATAACATTTTGAATCGCTCCCCCTGAACTGTACTGAATATTCAGATATCATATGCATTCATGATGGTTAGTTTTGTCAATACATCATTGTCACTTCATTTTAGACATAACATTTTGAATCGCTCCCCATGAACTGTACTGAATATTCAGAAATCACATGCATTCATGATGGTTAGTTTTGTAAATACATCATTGTCACTTCATTTTAGACATAACATTTTGAATCGCTCCCCCTGAACTGTACTGAATATTCAGATATCATATGCATTCATGATGGTTAGTTTTGTCAATACATCATTGTCACTTCATTTTAGACATAACATTTTGAATCGCTCCCCCTGAACTGTACTGAATATTCAGATATCATATGCATTCATGATGGTTAGTTTTGTCAATACATCATTGTCACTTCATTTTAGACATAACATTTTGAATCGCTCCCCCTGAACTGTACTGAATATTCAGATATCATATGCATTCATGATGGTTAGTTTTGTCAATACATCGTCACTTCATTTTAGACATAACATTTTGAATCGCTCCCCCTGAACTGTACTGATTATTCAGATATCATATGCATTCATGATGGTTAGTTTTGTCAATACATCATTGTCACTTCATTTTAGACATAACATTTTGAATCGCTCCCCATGAACTGTACTGAATATTCAGAAATCATATGCATTCATGATGGTTAGTTTTGTCAATACATCGTCACTTCATTTTAGACATAACATTTTGAATCGCTCCCCCTGAACTGTACTGAATATTCAGAAATCATATGCATTCATGATGGTTAGTTTTGTCAATACATCATTGTCACTTCATTTTAGACATAACATTTTGAATCGCTCCCCATGAACTGTACTGAATATTCAGAAATCACATGCATTCATGATGGTTAGTTTTGTCAATACATCATTGTCACTTCATTTTAGACATAACATTTTGAATCGCTCCCCCTGAACTGTACTGAATATTCAGAAATCACATGCATTCATGATGGTTAGTTTTGTCAATACATCATTGTCACTTCATTTTAGACATAACATTTTGAATCGCTCCCCCTGAACTGTACTGAATATTCAGATATCATATGCATTCATGATGGTTAGTTTTGTCAATACATCATTGTCACTTCATTTTAGACATAACATTTTGAATCGCTCCCCCTGAACTGTACTGAATATTCAGATATCATATGCATTCATGATGGTTAGTTTTGTCAATACATCATTGTCACTTCATTTTAGACATAACATTTTGAATCGCTCCCCATGAACTGTACTGAATATTCAGAAATCACATGCATTCATGATGGTTAGTTTTGTCAATACATCATTGTCACTTCATTTTAGACATAACATTTTGAATCGCTCCCCCTGAACTGTACTGAATATTCAGATATCATATGCATTCATGATGGCTAGTTTTGTCAATACATCATTGTCACTTCATTTTAGACATAACATTTTGAATCGCTCCCCCTGAACTGTACTGAATATTCAGATATCATATGCATTCATGATGGTTAGTTTTGTCAATACATCATTGTCACTTCATTTTAGACATAACATTTTGAATCGCTCCCCCTGAACTGTACTGAATATTCAGATATCATATGCATTCATGATGGTTAGTTTTGTCAATACATCATTGTCACTTCATTTTAGACATAACATTTTGAATCGCTCCCCATGAACTGTACTGAATATTCAGAAATCATATGCATTCATGATGGTTAGTTTTGTCAATACATCATTGTCACTTCATTTTAGACATAACATTTTGAATCGCTCCCCCTGAACTGTACTGAATATTCAGAAATCATATGCATTCATGATGGTTAGTTTTGTCAATACATCATTGTCACTTCATTTTAGACATAACATTTTGAATCGCTCCCCATGAACTGTACTGAATATTCAGAAATCACATGCATTCATGATGGTTAGTTTTGTCAATACATCATTGTCACTTCATTTTAGACATAACATTTTGAATCGCTCCCCATGAACTGTACTGAATATTCAGAAATCACATGCATTCATGATGGTTAGTTTTGTCAATACATCATTGTCACTTCATTTTAGACATAACATTTTGAATCGCTCCCCCTGAACTGTACTGAATATTCAGATATCATATGCATTCATGATGGTTAGTTTTGTCAATACATCATTGTCACTTCATTTTAGACATAACATTTTGAATCGCTCCCCCTGAACTGTACTGAATATTCAGATATCATATGCATTCATGATGGTTAGTTTTGTCAATACATCATTGTCACTTCATTTTAGACATAACATTTTGAATCGCTCCCCATGAACTGTACTGAATATTCAGAAATCATATGCATTCATGATGGTTAGTTTTGTCAATACATCATTGTCACTTCATTTTAGACATAACATTTTGAATCGCTCCCCATGAACTGTACTGAATATTCAGAAATCATATGCATTCATGATGGTTAGTTTTGTCAATACATCATTGTCACTTCATTTTAGACATAACATTTTGAATCGCTCCCCATGAACTGTACTGAATATTCAGAAATCATATGTATTCATGATGGTTAGTTTTGTCAATACATCATTGTCACTTCATTTTAGACATAACATTTTGAATCGCTCCCCATGAACTGTACTGAATATTCAGAAATCATATGCATTCATGATGGTTAGTTTTGTCAATACATCATTGTCACTTCATTTTAGACATAACATTGGTGACTTAAATTCACTGCCACTTCATTTTAGACATAACATTTTGAATCGCTCCCCATGAACTGTACTGAATATTCAGAAATCATATGTATTCATGATGGTTATTTTTGTCAATACATCATTGTCACTTCATTTTAGACATAACATTTTGAATCGCTCCCCATGAACTGTACTGAATATTCAGAAATCATATGCATTCATGATGGTTAGTTTTGTCAATACATCATTGTCACTTCATTTTAGACATAACATTGGTGACTTAAATTCACTGCCACTTCATTTTAGACATAACATTTTGAATCGCTCCCCATGAACTGTACTGAATATTCAGAAATCATATGCATTCATGATGGTTAGTTTTGTCAATACATCATTGTCACTTCATTTTAGACATAACATTGGTGACTTAAATTCACTGCCACTTCATTTTAGACATAACATTTTGAATCGCTCCCCATGAACTGTACTGAATATTCAGAAATCATATGCATTCATGATGGTTAGTTTTGTCAATACATCATTGTCACTTCATTTTAGACATAACATTGGTGACTTAAATTCACTGCCACTTCATTTTAGACATAACATTGGTGACTTAAATTCACTGCCACTACATTTTTGACATAACATTGGTGACTTAAATTCACTGCCACTTCATTTTAGACATAACATTTTGAATCGCTCCCCATGAACTGTACTGAATATTCAGAAATCATATGCATTCATGATGGTTAGTTTTGTCAATACATCATTGTCACTTCATTTTAGGCATAACATTGGTGACTTAAATTCACTGCCACTTCATTTTAGACATAACATTTTGAATCGCTCCCCATGAACTGTACTGAATATTCAGAAATCATATGCATTCATGATGGTTAGTTTTGTCAATACATCATTGTCACTTCATTTTAGACATAACATTGGTGACTTAAATTCACTGCCACTTCATTTTAGACATAACATTGGTGACTTAAATTCACTGCCACTACATTTTTGACATAACATTGGTGACTTAAATTCACTGCCACTTCATTTTAGACATAACATTTTGAATCGCTCCCCATGAACTGTACTGAATATTCAGAAATCACATGCATTCATGATGGTTAGTTTTGTCAATACATCATTGTCACTTGATTTTAGACATAACATTGGTGACTTAAATTCACTGCCACTTCATTTTAGACATAACATTGGTGACTTAAATTCACTGCCACTTCATTTTAGACATAACATTGGTGACTTAAATTCACTGCCACTTCATTTTAGACATAACATTGGTGATTTAAATTCACTGCCACTTCATTTTAGACATAACATTGGTGATTTAAATTTAGTAATGGCTTTTGATGAGTATTGTTTTGCCGGTGACAATGTTTTAACTTTGAAGAGACTTGTATGTATGTTTTAAGTGGTTGTCTTTGTACCATTCCTATCTTCAGTGATGGAAACCTCTATATATTACAGGTTATATTTCTGTTTGCTGCTGGCATCAAACTTAAGCTTGGTCATCTATCATATCTTTAGCCATTTTGAATAAGGCTAGGGTACATTGTTGGTAATCTTGTTATGCATTTCATTTCTCATTAAACAAAATGCAGGTGTTGTAAATATTTGCTGGGCTCAAACAGATTGTGCTCATTAACACCTGTGAAGGTGACAGCTTTAGTTGCCAATAAATTTGAAGTTTAGAATCTCTAAACAGTAACAGAGTGTAACATAGATAATGCTATATAAAACTTGCTTTCTGCTTAAATGATAAATGAGGCACATTGGAAAATTACGATGTGTTTTTAACGATGTTTTCATTGCATTAACATCTCTTCTTGGTGGGACCGCTCCAGTGGCCTAGTGGTTAGAGCGTCCGCCCCGGAAGCAGGAGGTCGTCGGTTCGATCCCCGGCCGAGTCATACCAAAGACTTACAAAAATGGTACTAACAGCTGCCTCGCTTGACGCTCAGCATTAAGAGGTTAGTGTTAGGACTGGTTGGCCTGGTGTCAGGATAATGTGACTGGGTGAGACATCATGCTACATGCCTGCGGCATGATGTCTCAGTGCTAGACATCACTATAAACTGCCTCACTGCAGACATCGTAGCAATATGACTGAAAAATTGTTAAAGCTACGTTAAAAATCCTAATCAAACAAACAAACAAACAATCTTCTTGGTGGGCCCTTAATTATTTTGTTTCTTTGGTTGTTGTTGAAAAGACTGATATACTGTGGCTTGACAATGTTTTACTGTAAACCATGTATTTAAAGACCTATTAAATATTTCAGGACTTAACTGAATAGAAATTATCTTTTTTATGGAATATTAATGAAAATTTCATTTTGTTACCAAACAAAAAATGTATGTCCAAAGTGTATAATTTGCCCAATTTTTTAAAATAAGCATCGCAAAAGACGAGGTTTAGGATTTATTATCTATGTTAATAAAAATTCATAATTTATTTTGACATGTTTTTGGAAAGTCGTGTACCAGATCTCTTGCCATGATGTTTGGTATAGAAATATATTTGTTGTTGGATCACATATTTTGATTTCATTCCAATCTAGATCAAAGTATTTTGCTACCATCCCACACAGAGGAGAAGACTTGATTACAAGCTTGAAATCCACAAGGACAAAACTTTAGCAGAGGCAACAGAAATGGCATATAGTGTAAGTGAAGCTTGTAAGAACTTAGGAAATTACATTTTAGCACTTCCCTTGCTAAGTAGTGGTTATTAGCATCATTTATGTTGGTTTTCACAGGGGTTGTTCATTGTAAACGAGTGTGACTTTGTGCATCCTTAATTGATTTGAAGAAGAAAATAATGGAGTTTATCATATGACTTTTACTTTACGAACATAACTTGTATATGCTTTTAGTATTCTATATGTGACAGTGCTCTAAGGACGAAAATATCAACTTTTACTTGTGAACTTTTTCTTGCCTGAAAATGTTGTCCAAATATTTTTATCTGTCACCTGATCACCAAGGTTAGAGGTCATCAGTATAATAAATGTAATAAGAGAATAATGGGTTCTGGAGAGTAAATATAATTTAAGACCACATACTTTTAACCAAAAGCCCAGATCACCATTGAACAGGAATCGCCAGACAGCCATTTCATGCTAAGTGATACGCTATTAAGCATGTGCTAGTTGTATAATGTGCTGTTCCACATACCGTATTTACCATATGTTTTCGGACTGCAACAAATAATTACTTTTTTTGTTGTCCGAATACATATTAAATTCTTTGTTTAGGTGTCCGAAAACATACAAGTGAAGATAGAATTATGCCGCCCCCCCCCTTCCCCGTCCGTAACGAAGTTACCATTAGCTCACATGACAACGTGCTGCCATGAAGTAAAACAAATATTTTGTCATGAAAGGATAATTAATGAAAAATGGGCATTACTTGCCTATTTTGTCTATTTGATACATGTCCATCCACCAGAAAACAAAGCCATACATGTATTAGAGCCACGATTGTGTGCGTATTTTCCAAAAGAACTGCCATATTAACATAGTAATCTTGCAATCCAGTTTAACCTTCTGCTAATGATCATTAAAATCTACATTACAAACGCACGCAAGCTTTATTTCTGTTTAATTAAGATATTAATACAAACTAAATATTAAAAAGATTTTGGAGTTATAATTCTTAAGATATTTTGGGCAGAAACATTTTAGTATCGAGAGTCGAAACACCGGTACATGTATGATGGCTATTCTTAGAGCACCAAGGGTGAGAGGCTCCAAATGGGGTGAGTGTTGTATGTACGCCTACGAAGGGTAAAAATAAAAAGCAATTTGCAATATACGAGTCGGCGTGATTAATATGTTGATATTTGTTTTAAATAAAGGTGATGCATTTGTTGTGGTTCTCTCTTCTTTTTTTTCCACCTAGCCGAGGGTAGATTAAAATGAGCAAAGCTTGCCGGCTGGAAACGATCTACTGCTCGAAGATTGTAGTGATGCATGTCAGAGATTTCAAAGTGTCTGGGTGTTAATTGTTAATAATATAACTGGTGGGATTTCTTTGACAGATGTGTTCGGAAAAAAAAGGCAGCCATCTGGATTTTATTAAAAGAGCACACGATGTACCTAACATTTAGCACCCACAATCAAATATATCGTCTACCAAGAGGTTTATTACCTGTAGAACAATAACTATGTTTAAACCTTTGTATATAATGCCTCAGGGATAAGGGGTTTGTTTTGTTGGACAATGCCAATGAATTTTACTAATCCATACCGACTCTGATGTATTGTTTAATGATATAAAGCAGGGGTCATGGTTTCTAATCAAAGCCATAACTGTCACACCTGTATGAAGTGGTTTCGTGTGTAACAGTGTCTATACTGACAACCAATCATATTTTTGTTAGCTGAATCAAACTATTAAAATAAAAAGTATAAATAAAATACCCACCACATACAAAAGTTAGTATACTGGATAGCTATCGTTGTGAAACATAATATTGTTAGTACTGTAATAAATTTGATGAATAAGTTTATCATACGTTATGCAACAAGTGAGGAGGCACTGCCTAGTTCTTGGAGGGACTCGCCCTTGCTAAAATAGTCTCCAAAGAGACCAGTAGGCCGTCCACAGAAGCGACTTCAAATTAATGATTCTGAGGAAGCATCACAAAAACAACCGCCTACGAAGAAAGCTGCTCTAGATGACGAGTCTGATCAAAATAAAATAGCACGCGTGTATCATCGTATGTTGCAATATATGTGACGCGATCAAAATGTCGATACCGGTCTGCAAATATCACAATATGATTTCAGAAATCCATATCCGATCTGTTACTTTTCGTTGGAACATCTTGATTTAACAAGACAATCCATTGTTGATATACACTTTAGAGCTCGTGTAACACGTCCGACTAATGCAGCAGGTGTTGTCACTATCCCGAATTACATGTGATTAATAATTTTAAATTATATTAGTTCATGGACGTTCATGATTGCATTAAATAATTGGCGACCAAATGAAGCGAACTTTGTATCAGTTAAATTAACGGCAAACGCGCTGTAAATTTTACATTAAAACGACGAAGCAGATCATCCAAGATTGTGTCCGAAAACATAAATTGTAGAAACAATTATAGCAGAGCAACGTCCGAAAACTTACAAGGCATTTAAATATGATTTTTCCCCGAAAAAAAACGGTGTCCAAAAACATACAGTGTCCGAAAACATACGGTAAATACGGTACTTTGTTGTTTGTTTTTTTTGGGGGGGTGTAGCTTTTCTTTGATCTATTTATATGCCTGCCTCTGAATGAACGGTCATAGCGACATGGGGCTTTTGCCAAAAGACTTCCAATGCTAGCTTTCTGTTCCTAAGTGAATATGTTGCCAATCTTCACCACAGCAATTAAGTCAAAAATCTTGTTATTGTTGAATAACATCAGAGACAGATTCAACACTCAGCAGTTAAATGAAAGAAATGGTCTTACTTTGAATTCCTGGAAATATTGTTTTGGCCAGTCAGTTCCTGCAGCTGACTTAAGTTCTTTTGAAAATGTATATTTGATTGTGTATATTTTATTCTAAGATGCAATTGGCTTTATTTATTTGCATATCAGTGACATGTCTGCATTAAGAAACATATTCAAATTCCTGCCAAAAGAAGCGACTTTTATTTAAAAGTTTATTAGAATTCTAAAACATTTTATGTTTATGTCATATAGTCATCATCAAAGCTATCATATCAGTCACCTGTACATAGCAGTCCCCTGGTCACAATGGCCATTCAAGTTTCACCCTCACCAGCAAAAACTTTCCTTTATACTTTTCCTTTTCACACTCCTTTTCACACTCAGTCTTACTACAAGTTTTCAATATGTCTGTTTCAAAGCAAAGTGGTTTTCACAGGAGAGGGTCAAAGCAGTTTAGTTGCAAAAGTAGTTATGTAGCCATAGAAGAAATGGGAGTTGGGCAGACTAAGCAAAAAAAATATGCCAAGCTCGAGAACAAAGTTCATTTTGAAGAGATACGGCCTATAGCCATTTTTATAAGAGTAAGGAGTCATGCAATATTTAAAGGCAGGCAAAGTTTTGGTTCATGAATCACAAAGATAACCATATACAGCTGCTTTTGATTCTTTATTTAGGCCTCACTTATAAGCCAACTGTTTCTTTGGTCAACACAAGCCCAGTAACTGGCTAATCAAGATTCTGTTTTAGAACTGAATAGCTGTTTTCAAAACTAATTTATTCCAGTTAGACAGTCCTCTTTTTACAGTCATATGTAATCTATCAATCAGTAGTATGTTTTGTTATTGTACACAAAAATTAAGATCAATGATTATATTAGGTTTGTGATGATCAATGATTATATTAGGTCAGTGATGATGAATGATTATTTTAGGTCAGTGATGATGAATGATTATTTTAGGTCTGTGATGATCAATGATTATTTTAGGTCAGTGATGATCAGTGATTAGTTTAGGTCAATGATGATCAATGATTATTTTAGGTCAGTGATGATGAATGATTATTTTAGGTCAGCGATGATGAATGATTATTTTAGGTCAGTGATGATGAATGATTATTTTAGGTCTGTGATGATGAATGATTATTTTAGATCTGTGATGATCAGTGATTAGTTTAGGTCAATGATGATCAATGATTATTTTAGGTCAGTGATGATCAATGATTATTTTAGGTCAGTGATAATCAATGATTTTTTTTAGGTCAGTCATGTTATAATTTACAGGATGGATTAAAGTGAGCAGGTAATCTTGTATGGAACATAAATTGGGAAGAGAACAAAATGTACATGTATTTTATAAGCGAGATTATTGTGTTAAGGTAATAGGTAATTTTTCAGGCACTTTGATGTGGTCACCCATGTTCCTTGAGCACATTTTTAAAAAATCTCTTTATCAGTAATATTGTGGCAGTTGATGAAAAATGTTTTCCACCTAAAGTGCCTTTACATTGTAATACATTTATCTGTCCTATCCTATTAGGTGTTTGATCTGGAAGATGTTGTACCACTAGATTGTGTTCGGTTAGTGAAGTATGATGAATACCAGGACACACTTGAGAAATCTTTTGAGAGTGAAGAGGAAACAATAATTGGGAAACTCCTTGGGGGTGTCAAACAGAGCTACTGTTTTGATCTGCTGCTTGAGACAAAGCGGCAAGATCAAATATTCCATGAATACAAACCCGGAGGTAAGCAGGTGTTTATATTTTAGATGTTTATTAAAAACTGCAGAATTTGTTTCTGTTTTAGAGATCACTGTAATTGGTCTTCATACAGCCACCTACATGGGATAACAAGGAGTTCTGTAACATTTTCTATTTTAATTAATTATTAATTATACTAATATAGTACACACTTTATACATTTTGAGATTGATTATGCTATCACATCTGTGAACATGGACAAAGGAATAAGTAGTGTTTGGTGTCCACTAGGTCTGGTAGGCATCTGCTTCATATCGCAGGATTCTGTTGTGAATTTTAATCTTGCTTTAGTGGGTTTTATGATACCCCTCAATTTATTTCATGGCATTGTAGTGAGCACGCAATTTATTTCATGGCATTGTAGTGAGCACACAATTTATTTCATGGCATTGTAGTGAGCACACAAGCTAATAGATGTGACTCCCTGAAGCTGTAAATATTATTACAGTAGGTGCAGGGTTTTGTCGGCAATTTTTAAAAACGTGTCACAGTTTTCATAATACAGTACTATTCATTTTTCTCAACATTCTCAGGACCAAGGTTAATTGTCGGCATAACTAGATGTTTACATGCAGTTGTTACCGCCACAGTGGCTATTTTGAAAATCTTGTTATTGCTTGAGATGTTTGCAGTACTCGGCAGTTAATAAAAGAAATGGTCTTATCTTAAATTCCAGGAAATCCTCTTTGACTATTAAAGTGTAAGTCCTTTTGAGGGACACTTCTTTGATTTTTAAGATGCCATGTATGCAAGAAGATCTAAGTATACTCTAAGGATGTTACCAGGAGGTTTGATATGTTACTGGAGTACTCACAGATAGGACAGGATAAACCCAGCAGAGTTCTGCTTCAAAACCGCATTAACACCTTGCACATCCTCTAATATATCTACCTTCATAAACTAATGTAATTTTCTTTCTGGAAGCCGTTAAATGAAACTGCATTGCTTCACCAAAAGATGTAATTAATTGCGCAATCTTGTGTTATCTTGATTGGATTTTTCTTTTCAATCCATTTCCTAAATTTACTATATTGAATAAATCTTGTAACTGTTTTTACAGTATGAAGAACTGAATCATGTAGAAGTGATGAATAATTTAAAAAGTGGAATGATGATTAGGTTGAATTATTCAACAACTTGCAGTCACTGTCAGAAAAATAAGAAAAAAATTGGAAAATGATGGCATTTTTGATCAATTATAATGTGCTTACAAACTTTGATATTATTACAAAACTGTGATAATCCGTGTTAGATCCTTATTTATCTCAAATATCATTGCAAACACTGACGGTCCTTCATCATTTCTCGACAAATCTTGCTCATTGGTTTCCAAAGTTTGCACTATATATGTAATTATATACTTTTGTAACCAGTTAAGTTTAAATCAAATTTGCAAATCTTTGCTGTAGATACTTTTATTTTCTCATTTCCCCTAATTATATGATTGATTTCTGTAACATGTATATCAATATCTTTGCTTTACAGGCATCACGGGCAAAGTATTTTTGGCAGATCTTGAGAAGGATATTATACATGATCCAGTCAATGTTCATGCATATCAATATCTTTGCTTTACAGGTGTCACGGTCAAAGTATTTTTGGCAGATCTTGAGAAGGATATTATAAATGATCCAGTCAATGTTCATGTATATCAATATCTTTGCTTTACAGGTGTCACGGTCAAAGTATTTTTGGCAGATCTTGAGAAGGATATTATACATGATCCAGTCAATGTTCGTGCATATCATGTTCAAACAGTGCAAGAATTTAAATCTCTAGTCTCACAGGTAATGCATGTTAGTTAATTTTGTCACCTAATTATTGTTTGCTATCTATACAAATCAATGCCTTATTTCTCCATTGTTTTCAGACATGATGAGAGACAACAATTCCAGGAATTTGCTTGTTGTATGTTGGAATCAGTCACAACTTGTGTCTTCCTTATGTTACAAATAAAATTTCAAGATATAAATTTGTTAATACCAAATGAAGGGAAACACATTGTGGTTACTGTAGAACATTGAGATCAGTATATTTGTGTCTTTGATCAAGAGAAAATTATTTTAACTATCCTACGTGATAGACTAATTGATTAATAACCATTTCTGACACATTATAAATTACACAATTTCCTCAATTGCTTATAGAAAAAACGTGGAATTTAAAATATTTTTTATTGTTCATTTGAATCCATGCAAATAACAGCCAGATAGAAATTGGGTAATTAGACATTGCTTTTATGTATTTGTATTTGCAATTAAAATCTGGCATTAACAACACGGTCATTAACTCGACATCCTACATTAATTTGTAATTTTTTACAGTGCAATGATTCAATTAATTATTCTTAATAATCATGAAAATTTTGGCTTGGAAGTAATCTAGATGGTTAGTATGAACATTGCAAAGGTTTAAATAATTTAAAATAGCAGGAATAAGTTTTAGTTATAAAAGCTATGAAAGCAAGGTATGGTATAAGATAAATGCTGTCAGAGATTGATAGATTTGGACACCAGCAGTGTTTCTTAGGCAGGTTAGAGTAAAAAAAAAAGGTAGAAATTTCCATTGTGCCTTCAGATTTTGACCCACTATATTTCACTTTGAGCATATATTATAGTTTATTTGATGACCCATTCTATATTTAACCAATCCAATTCATTCCATATTTAACAAATCCAATTCATTCCATATTTAACAAATCCAATTCATTCCATAGTTAACAAATCCAATTCATTCCATATTTAACCAATCCAATTCATTCCATATTTAAAAAATCCAATTCATTCCATATTTAACCAATCCAATTCATTCCATATTTAACAAATCCAATTTATTCCATATTTAAAAAATCTAATTCATTCCATATTTAACCAATCCAATTCATTCCATATTTAACAAATCCAAATCATTCCATATTTAACACATCCAATTCATTCCATATTTAACAAATCCAATTCATTCCATATTTAACCAATCCAATTTATTCCATATTTAACAAATCCAATTCATTCCATATTTAATGAATCCAATTCATTCCATATTTTACATATCCATTTCATTCCATGCTATCTTTTTTAAGGTCCTGAATGTTCCAGAAACAGACATGCGATGTGTGCTGGAGAGATTTCATAGTGACCTGAGACCGTTGTCGGTGCCAAACAAAACTTTGAAGACCGAGGGATTCTTTAAAAGTAACAAGGTGAATAAAGCCAGAATCTTTGAATGGAACCTTTGAATATCCAATATATATCTGGAATAAGGATCTGTTAGTCCAGCTTTTTTTTTTAGAACAACCATTATTAATCCCACCACCCAAATTTTTATTACTCCCACCACCCAAATTTATATTTTTAACAACCTTTACTAATCTCATTAACCAGATAACATTTTTTTTTTTTTATAAGATGCATATATATATATATATAGGTATGAAAGGAAAGAAAATACTAATTTATGTTCATTAAGTTGTTCACACTTAGTAGCATAATGCAGCAAAATAAAGTTAGAACTTTTATTCTGTACATTGAAATGACTTTAAAGTTGGAATTTTTATTCTGTACATTGAAATGACTTTAAAGTTAGAACTTTTATTCTGTACATTGAAATGACTTTAAGGTTGGAATTTTTATTCTGTACATTGAAATGACTTTAAAGTTAGAACTTTTATTCTGTACATTGAAATGACTTTAAAGTTAGAATATTTATTCTGTACATTGAAATGACTTTAAAGTTGGAATTTTTATTCTGTACATTGAAATGACTTTAAAGTTAGAATTTTTATTCTGTACATTGAAATGACTTTAAAGTTAGAATTTTTATTCAGTACATTGAAATGACTTTAAAGTTAGAATTTTTATTCTGTACATTGAAATGACTTTAAAGTTACAAGTTTTATTCTGTACATTGAAATGTCTTTAAAGTTAGAATTTTTATTCTGTACATTGAAATGACTTTACATGAGAATTTATAGAAATATAATCAGACTTGTTTCGTATGATCCATTTTGTGGTTTGTGCATGGTCATCTTTTCTGACTTAAATGTTTTGGAGAGTCTGTTCCTGGCTTGCTTATATTGATAATGCTGTTTATCCCTTTTGACAGGTATATGTTGAGTGTTCAGGAGACCAACAGGACAACTCAGTTCCCTTTCCAGAGAGTCGATTCTACAAGCTGCTTGATAGGCATCAGAACACATTTAGAGTCCATATTACACTGCCCTCTATAGGTAATTATCCATATTCCATATTACTCTGCCCTCTATAGGTAATTATCCATATTCCATATTACTCTGCCCTCAATAGGTAATTATTCATATTCCATATTACTCTGCCCTCCATAGGTAATTATTGATATTCCATATTACTCTGCCCTCCATAAGTAATTATTCAAATTCCATATTACACTGCCCTCTATATGTAATTATTCATATTCCATATTACACTGCCCTCTATAGGTAATTATTCATATTCCATATTACACTGCCCTCTATATGTAATTATTCATATTCCATATTACACTGCCCTCCATAGGTAATTATTCATATTCTATATTACTCTGCCCTCCATAGGTAATTATATTCCATATTACACTGCCCTCTATAGGTAATTATTCATATTCCATATTACTCTGCCCTCCATAGGTAATTATTCATATTCCATATTACACTGCCCTCCATAGGTAATTATTCATGTTCCATAATACACTGCCCTCCATAGGTAATTATATTCCATATTACACTGCCCTCCATAGGTAATTATTCATATTCCATATTACTCTGCCTTCCATAGGTAATTATTCATATTCTATATTACTTTGCCCTCCATAGGTAATTATTCATATTCATAAGGGTTCACAGATTTTTGATGACTTAAAAATGATGCCAGTAGTAGCATATATCAATTGTTATGCATGATCCATCTCTTTGCAAGAAAGTCTGAAACCTCCTGTAATGGGCAGTCTCAGAGGTAACCACTTTCCAATATCCTAGTTATGTCCTTCCTAGAAGGGGCCCTGGGGCTCTCAGAGAATCATCTCTGTGTCAATTGGTAGCAGAAGCACTTTTATAACTTTATTGCAAACCAATAGTCGATTTGATTCCTATGAGACTGAACAACATGCTCTCTCTTACGCCTTTCTAGTACCAGACCAAAGCCTATGCAGTGAATGCTTTCAGCCTCAAGTTGGGTTGTTAGTACATATATCTACTTTTTCACCTTCCAAATAATTCAGCAGCTTCTTCACCAACTCGATATCTCCACATATCAACTCTTCCTGATAACTTTCCACAATAACTATTTGACTGTTAATAAACTATTTGACCTGTTAAATAACTATTTGACCTGTTGGTAGACAAGTCCACAGGAGAGAATAGAGAATTGCTGTCATAGCTCAGGGTGTCTTCTACACAGCATCCTGCAGAGTTTCAACCTTGATGCTTTGCTCATCTCAAGTGATCATTCCATCAGAACCATGTTTTGAGCAAGAAAGCAATGTACTTTTAAAGTTTATGATGCCAAGTGGAGAATCTTTTGTAATTGATGCAGTAGGAAACACATTAATCTTAGCTGTAAACACCCCCCCCCCCAATTATTTGCTGTAGCAGATCTCTTCCTTTCTGAGGAAGGGTAATGTTCTACAAAGGGTCATAGGACTGACTATCCTTTCCATCACTCTCAAGTTCTCAAGGGATTCTACCACTGGGTCAGACTAGATTATCTCTGATCTCAATTATGTTTTGAGCTGCAGAGAACCATCTGTTGTTGCCCATTTATGCACTGATGGACCTTTGTGTATTCATCAGACATTATAAAAATCACCTTATGAACTATCAAAATCACCTTATGAACTATCAAAATCACCTTATAAACCTCTGAGTGAAACATCCTTCAAGAACCTTACCCAGAACCTTGATTTTTCTGTTGTCCATAGCATCAGCAAGAAAATGGAGTGAACTTATTGCTTTGTTCATGAAAAAGGCTTTTTATATGGTTCAGTGGTTACTGTGAGTTGGCTTTTCTGATGGCTTGTCAAGAGAGCTTATCACTGAAAGTGACCTTTTTATGAGAATTAAATCCCATCAGGTTAGGGCTATTACTACATTTTCTACATTTTGCACTTTGGACTATCAAAATGTTGTTTTTGGTGGTTGGACTAAAAACTACTTTTAATCATTTGGTACTGGTATTGCATAGGTTCTTTCCATTTATGATGTCCTGTAGTCCAATTGAAAGAAAATCTTGTATGTTGGCTATGATTAAGTTCGATTGAAATCATGTTCATTCCATTTCTGGCCCTACATAACTAGTTAGAGGAGGTAATATTTTGCTTGGACATGAAATCTCAGACAAGACAAGCAATGCAATAATTGCAATTAGGTATTATATATTTACTGTTACTCTTAACCCCTTTCCAAAAATAAATTCCAGTTTTGCTCATCATCATCATCATCATCATCATCAAAACATTGTATAGCTTATGCCAAGCAAGTTTTGATTTTACTATCCTATATATTGACTGTTGTCAGACGAAGCTGGCATTCAAGTCCAGTTACCAGTTGTTGAATTTAAGGCATTTTCATTGTAAGGATTTTTTTTCATACAGGAAAAACCTGGTCTTGTCACTGTATTAATCCTTTTAAATTCTTAGCAATTGTACCAACATTTTTAAAGTTGTGGCTGAGCAGTGTCATGTTGCTCTTTCAGGTGCTTAAGAAATGAACTGAATTATCTCGCTTTCTTTTCCAGCAATGCCACACCATTACATCTTTCTGGTGAAAATCGTTGGGATGTAAACATTTATATACATGTCAACATTACTCACATTGTGTATATATTATGTATTTACCAAATTTTTTAACACAATATTTAGAGGTATATGACTTGGAGCAAATTATGCATACAAATTCTACATTTTATAAATAGTAAATGAATTTGTACTGACAACATTTATACAAAGCCCATTTTTCTTATTCCTAATTTAGTAAATTTTTGGGGGGCGACTCTCTCTCTCTCTCTTTCTTTCTCTCTCTCTCTCTCTCTCTCTCTCTCTCTCTTGATCTCTTGATCTCTCTCTCTCGATCTCTTGATCTCTTGAAAATGGCCTGTTTTGAATATATTATAAATATCAGATTGTTGCTAGCATTGAACAAAAGTTCATTTTGGGCCTAGCTCTTAACAAACGTAACTCTGCGTCTTTTTTGGCCCCTTTACCTGGTAAGCTAGAGAAAAGATTGAAACCTTGATGGTATCTTTATTTTATGTAAATGTATATTAATTGCCAAGAAATTAAACCATGAGTATTTATTTATTGATACTTTTGTGCAATTCAGCTGAAATTGAGGAGTGGAAAAGACTGTGTTCTCATTCAACTATTTATTCAAAGACTGGTCTTGACTCAGCAGTGGAGAGTGGTGTCAATAGTTCAGAGAATAGCGTAGGCAACAGTAATGAAGTGTGTAATGATGGAAATGATTCTTTAGAAGTCGATGAGGGTATCAGTGACAAAAGTGATCGCAGTGATAGTGACATCGATTTTCGATTCAGAACGCTGTCTCTTCAACGGGGACTTAGTCAAAGTGACCCATCAGTATATCACAGTTGCCAGCAAGCAGAACGAAACAGTAGTCTTAGTCCACAGGGGTCAGATGAAAGGACAAGTAGTCCCCTTGGGCAAAGCATGAGCTCACAGTCCACAAGTACAAGTGCAGAGTTCAGTTTAAGTGCAAATTTGAATTCAAACTGTGATGGGAATTTTGACTCCCCAGAAGAATTTCATTTACTTAATGAAGGTGGCCAGGAAGTGCCAGAGAATAACTGTGGTAATGAATCAGATCAGCTTGAAAAGACATTACCTCCCTCCCCACTGCACTCCAGGGAAATGGACTTTAAAGAACCCGTTCAGTGTAGTGAAAATTGGGATGCTGAAGCTACTGACCTCATTCCACAGAGTAAAGATTCTGAAGGGGAGGAGGTATTAGAGGAGATAAAGAGGTATTTCCTTGCAGAACCCATTAAGACAAATTTCCTTGGTCAAAGAAGTAAGTACCTACATGTGATTACTCGAACCTTGCTTAGCTTGCTGTATGCAAACATTTGCTTTAGAATGGTGAAGAAATTGTGCTAATTATGTTTGATTATTATTAATTTTTGATCAGTTACTAACTACAGTGGTCCATCACTATAAGGTGAGCACGTACAACATAGTCCCTGTTATAAGGTGATGTATCCAATTACGTTATGTAATAATATGCATAGTCCCTTTTATAAGGTGATGTATCCAATTACGTTATGTAATAATGTGCATAGTCCCTGTTATAAGGTGATGTAATAATATGTATAAGCTACCCCATTGTAAAGAGACCTTTCATGTAACATTATTCACTTGTATCAGGCATATATTGACATTTACCATAGCATTGTGTAAACAACCCCATTATAAACAGACATCTCATGTAACATCGTTCACTTGTATCGGGCATATACTGACATTTCCCATAGCATTGTGTAAACAGCCCCATTATAAACAGACCTCTCATGTAACATCGTTCACTTTTATCAGGCATATATTGACATTTCCCATAGCATTGTGTAAACAACCCCATTGTAAACAGACATCTCATGTAACATCGTTCACTTGTATCAGGCATATATTGACATTTCCCATAGCATTGTGTAAACAGCCCCATTATAAACAGACATCTCATGTAACATCATTCACTTGTATCAGGCATATATTGACATTTCCCATAGCATTGTGTAAACAACCCCATTATAAACAGACATCTCATGTAACATCGTTCACTTGTATCAGGCATATATTGACATTTCTCACATAACTACATTTGCCGAATCTTAGACTCGAACACACGCAGACAGAAGTGAGATGGCATTGGCCCGTAGCGCTGCCAGTAGCTTCTCGTGGGTCGGTGGGCTTTGTCCGGTTTCTTCCTCCACCATTAATACTGGCCGCCATGTATAGCCTATATTGTTCTGAAAAATGGCGTTAAACCATAAAAAACATAAAACATAAACAAAAGTTCTATGATTTACTTCAAGATTTGAAGTACAGTCTACTCAACTTTTTCTGAGATCTGTTTAAATAAAATATACAAAAGTTCTATGATTTACTTAAAGACTTGAAGTACAGTCTACTCAACTTTTTCTGAGATCTGTTTAAATAAAATAATATGTTTTGGAATTGATCAGTTCTAACTTTACAGTTTATATCAATCTGGCCATTACAGGAGACTAGAATGAACTTTTGAATATTTTATTTAAACGGATCTCAGAAAAGGTTGAGTAGACTGTACTTCAAATCTTTAAGTAAATCATAGAACATGTGTATATTTTATTTAAACAGATCTCAGGAAAAGTTGAGTAGACTGTACTTCAAATCTTGAAGTAAATCATAGAACTTTTGTATATTTTATTTAAACAGATCTCAGAAAAAGTTGAGTAGACTGTACTTCAAATCTTGAAGTAAATCATAGAACTTTTGTATATTTTATTTAAACAGATCTCAGAAAAAGTTGAGTAGACTGTACTTCAAAATCTTGAAATAAATCATAGAACTTTTGTATAGTTTATTTAAACAGATGTTAGAAAAAGTTGAGTAAACTGTACTTCAAATCTTGAAGTAAATCATAGAACTTTTATATATTTTACTGTTTAACTGCTTAGTATTTTATTCTCTGTTCATTTTCTTTTCATCATAGATTGATATCAGTTGGTTTAACTACAATTTGTAATGCAGGTATGACAGTCTATGTGGACAAAAGGATTCTTCTGAGCGCTTTCAAGAAGGAGTTGGAACCACATGTTGGCTTAACCTCCGAGAATTTTAAAGTAAGATTATTTTGTTTTCAGTCTGATATATTGTTAGAGTTTCATTTGTAACTGTAATGCAAAACTTTTTGTGATGGCTGTATTTTAATAAGACGAAGTACCACAAGAGATTACTTAGGGATGAAAGAGGTCTGCCATTATATTCAAGAAACTGTCCCTAATTGAAGCAAGTTAATTGGCAGCAGTCAAAATGTAATCAAGATGATTGGAAACAGCTGTTGTAGCAAATGTTGACACTTTTACCTTGTAGACATACTTATATCTGAAGTTTTTCAATGTCTCAGACTAACAGCAGCCCGCTACATCATTCAATTGCACAACACTTTTGCAGGAGTTATCTCTACAAATTGCTTTGAATGAAGCATATAATCTGAGTGAACTTTACACTCTGTGCAAGGAATTGGCCCACTGTATACAGTCACAAACTGTTGGAGATTAATAAACCTTTGATTCTTGTGATTTGAAATTGTGGTCAAACATCTTGAACTGATGCTACATGTCTGGAAAGAATAAGAATGGTTTCTGCACAGTATCTTTAATTTGACATGAAATACTGCAACTCAAATTATACAGTTCTTATTTTAATATATTTTCAGGTCTATAGGGTGTATGCCAATAGCCAAGAGTTTGAGAGTACCAGACTATCAGATACTCTGTCCTTCTTGGAAGATGGAAAGGTAAGGCTTCTGAAATTTAGACATGAGGGTTTAATAAGGTCATTGATGTACAGATCTTTCATGAATATAGACCATCTAGGGTTCTCTGTAAAGCCTATTTGATTTTTGCAATATCATTCAGACTGCCTGCCTCAACTTGTTTTCATTTTTAGTTTTCCTCTGCTATGTAGACTTTAGCTGTTGTCTGGCATAGGCATACACATATAAGTACACACACACACACACACACACACATATATATAAAATGCATCATGATCAAAGGCCTGGAAAACCACTGTGGGGCAGTCAGCATTGGAGGGCATAACATCACCAACCTCCGCTTTGCAGATGACATTGATGGGCTGGCAGGCAGTGAAGATGAGCTTGCCAACTTAGTGAAGAAACTAGATGAAACATCTTCCAGATTTGACATAGAGATAAGCACTGAGAAGACAAAGCTGATGACAAATAGTGGCAAACAAATCTTAGCCAAGATTAAAGTCAGAGGACAGGAACTGGACACAGTGAGCCAGTTCATCACCCATAGCTGGACAGGCTAATCCCTCATCCATCATGCCTGTCTCAAAAAGAGAGCCTTATGAAGAATAGAATTTTAGCTTTCTAAGTGGAAGAGATTTACAGGCTAGAAGCCCCTTCACTGTGTAGGTGAACAAGAAGTTGTTTTCAGGGAGTGGTGCAATGTGTTGTCCTTTTCAGTGCCTGAATCTCACAATTGGCTATCTTTTTTCTCTGTCTCTTTGAGGAGAACCTGTTTGCTCCCCATTATGATTAAAGGCTAGGACTCGATATTATCTCGGATACATTCAGCATCATAAATGAATATTAGTTCTATGAAAGTCAACATGGTATAAGTATGCAATTTCCTATTTTCCTTACATTAATGTGGTAAAAAGAGAAAGTTAAATATTTAGTGAATTATGTACTTAGTGAATTATGTACTTAGTAGTGAATTATGTATTTAGTTAATTATGTATTTAGTGAATAGTGTACTTAGTGAATTATTTTTTTGTGAATTGTGTACTTAGTGAATTATGTACTTAGTGAATTGTGTACTTAGTGAATTATTTTTTTGTGAATTGTGTACTTAGTGAATTATGTACTTAGTGAATTTTGTACTTAGTGAATTATGTACTTAGTGAATTATATACTTAGTGAATTGTGTATTTAGTGAATTATTTATTTGGTGAATTATGTATTTAATGAATTATATTTCTCAGAGATTACTTAACTGATAATGTCACTATTAACCATCCCTCACCCACACACAAATGCAAGCATCTTCATGCAAAATCTGGTAAAAACTATAAGATGAGGGGAAAGGAAGGAAAAGTTTCTTCATTTGTAATGAGGGGAAGGGATGGAAGAGTTTCTTCATTTGTAATGAGGGGAAGGGATGGAAGAGTTTCTTCATTTGTAATGAGTGGAAAGGATGGAAAAGTTTCTTCATTTGTAATGAGTGGAAAGGACGGAAGAGTTTCTTCATTTGTAATGAGGGGAAAGGATGGAAGAGTTTCTTCATTTGTAATGAGTGGAAAGGACGGAAGAGTTTCTTCATTTGTATTAATTTTGAACATCTTCCTGAAGTTTATGTGATTGAGCATGTATTAATGGAGAAACAAAATTTGCTATAAAAAATCTATTTTGCACAATTACTGAACCACGATAGTTATTCAAATCAAATGAAATGAGATGAATTTTAATATGATAATGGTAGAGCCCTTTATTATGGCAGAAATGGCATCCCACACATAATGAGATGAATTTTAATATGATAATGGTAAAACCCCTTAATATGGCAGAAATGGCATCCCACACATAATGAGATGAATTTTAATGTGATAATGGTAGAGCCCTTTATTATGGCAGAAATGGAATCCCACACATAATGAGATGAATTTTAATGTGATAATGGTAGAACCCTTTATTATGGCAGAAATGGCATCCCACACATAGGGTGTATGGTTCCCTTGTTATTGCATCATTTATTTTATTTTGTTTGGCATATTGCCAGATTTAGAGCTAAACAGTGACATTCATCTTATTTATTGCCTTCTCATGGACTAAAATATTCTGAAAGATAATCACATTATAGTAGCAAGTCCCAAGGCCATTGAAGAAGTTAAGTTTGGTTTCTTGTTTAAGTAATTGATTTCATATTTATTTTGTTTGCAAATTTTCAGATCAATATCAAACTTGGACGAGCACTGGCGAATGGAGAGTACAGAGTGAAAATTTATCAGTTGCTAGTTAATGAAGCAGAGGTATGTCATGGTCTATTGTTTTTAATGTTTGCAATTATCTAATTAATGCTTGAAAATAAATGAGTGGAGATTATTTCATAAATATTAATTAGAATCCTGATTTGTTAATACTGATAATACTAATTGGTCAGAATCCTGATTGGTTAATGCTAAATGCTATGAGCTGTGATGTTGTAAATGGAATAAACTGCTTGCAACAGATTATTGGGAGTTGTTGCTCTTTTCACTGATGAGCTGATTTTAGTTTCACTCACAGTAATGAATATTTAATTTACACTATTCCTTTGAAGCAACATAAAACAAATCAGATTATTTTTTTGAATATTTGTTTATTCTTGCCGTTTCATGGTTAGTCAGAGACATTTTGGATTTCTTAGATAAATCTTAAGATAAGTCTTGAATGCACATCTATACATATATGATAAAATTTATGCCTAAGGAGCTATTGTACATACTAAACTGTTGTAAGTTATAACATTTGATGAATGTCAGAAAGGCTACACCTGTTGCCACATGATATTCTTTATACAAAGTCTACTTTCATCCAATATATTTTTGGTGGCAGAAATAAAATAGTAAAATATACAATAAAATGTGAGAACAGTTTTCACTGGTGTTATAAAAAATACAATATCCAAAATTAGATAATATGCAGTATTTTGGCAACTGCACCCAAGAAGTAACTGGTGTACACACAGTACTGAAAGACTTATTTGTCAGAAAGTGGTCAGTGATATGAAGAACACCAGAAAACTCCAGAAATACCACAGGCCTTAGATTGATGACAAATAATCCTAGCACTAACCTCTCAATGGTTTGTGTAGCAGCTGGTAGTACCATTTATAAGTCATGGGATAACTTGGCCTGCATCCGAGGCAGATGTTCTAACCACTGGAGCGGTCTAGATAATGTTTAATGTGCTAACACTGGGACTGGAAACACATCCAACAATTGGCCCCACCAATATGTTCTCTAGGCCATTATTGCAATTCCCAGATTCTTCTAAAGTTTGCTTTTTTTTCTCAGCCATCCAAGTTCCTGCTGGAGGCAATATTTGCCAAAGGTATGACCGTCCAGGAGTCAAAGAAGATGATATTTCCAGATCTTCGACTTCAGCATGGTCTTGATATTCCCTTAGACAGGTGAGTCTTTCCATTCAAGTAAATATTAGATGTATTGATTAGTGGGGTGGGTGGGGGGTGGAGAGAGAGTTGACAATCCTTTATTAGTTTTAAGCTACTCTCATTATGTTGTTTACATTTTGCTTGCAAAGCAGCTTTGACTATGCCATTGTATTCTTGTTGTCAATGTCATTGCCAGGAATTTCTTAATTTCAAGTAACAGATCATATTTGAGTTTTCAGATGATCACAAAAATCATCTTTGTTATACATAACACTAATAAATAATGTTAATAACAAACCTCCAAGCATTTAAATTTTTGTCCACAGATGTCGTCTCAGGAAGAAAACATGGAAGAATCCAGGTGCAATCTACTTGAATAATCAAACCTACGAGGAAGAGATTCAAATTTTCCCCAACTGGGAAGTGTTTCTCGAGGTCTTAGATGGTATGTAGTAAACAATAAGGGTTAAATAATAATTAAATAATTTTTAAATGTGTAACTTGCAGCCAAGTGTAAATGTCATTGACCCAGGTAAACTGTTGTATGATTTGCCAGATCATGGTCTAGTGCTGTTGCTTGAAATTTTAGAAGTACAGTTAAGCAATATTTTCTTGAAATTGTAATAGTACAGTCTAGATTCATAGGCTGTTTAGCAACATTTACTTTAAAAAAAAATTTTTTTTGTACAGTACAATGTTTCCATATAATATATCCCATTAAAAGGTGATATTTTTTATTTTATGGTATAATTTTAAATTGTAATAGTACAGTCTAGATTCATAGGCTGTTTAGCAACATTTACTTGAAATTTATTTGTACAGTACAATGTTTCCATACAATATATCCCATTAAAAGGTGATATGTTTTATTTTATGGTATAATTTTATAAACTCTCCTGGACAGTGTTATGATGGGGGGGGGGAGCAATTTACTTAGGTCTTGGCATTCATATACAGGCTCAGTTATAGATTTCTGTATAAAGTACCCCAGTAAAAGATGATCTTTCCCATATCACTGTATACTTTTATAAGCTCCTTGGACAGTGTTATAGTAAGGGACCAATGTATTTAGATATTGTCATTGCCATTCTCATGCAAATTCTATTCTACATTTCCATATAAAGTACCCCAATGTACTTAGATCTGCCATTCACATACAGGTTTAGTTATAGATTTCTGTATAATGTACCTCATTATAAGGTGGCCTTGACAATACTATAGTATATTTTATGACAAGGGTCGATATCTTACGGTATGCGTGCATTAAAGTGGCACGTCAAGAGGTTTTGTGTGACACATGAAGGGCAGTGTTACTTTCTTACGGGTGGCACATGCTCGTTCATTTTGTAATTAATCCAGAAAAAGTGGCATGCTATGTTAAAGAGGTTGCCAGCCCCTGCTTTATGGCTTCCCTGAACAGTTATAGTAAAACCAATCTTGGGAGACAAACACTTCTGCCAACAAAATGTTGCAGTTTGAGACTGTTGGATGTTTGTAAGAGGTCTATGCATGAGAGCTGGTTTTGAAGGTCAAATTTCAACTTGGCTTAAGAAGGAAAAATGTTCATAATTACTGGACATATTTGTTTTGTTGATAGTTCCTGTTAAAATATTAAATACAGTTATATTAAAAAGTAATATAGTACTAATAATACCTCTTTCATTAAAATAATTTTTAGGATGAAGTTTTCATGTAGTGTTTTCATAATTGCATATCAGTTGCAAAGTCAATTATAAGGCAACATTTATCCTCTCAAAAAATTAAAAAATTTATCTATCAAAAGACAGCTCAATTTAACGCCAGAAAGACTAAACCAGAGTCACAAATGGCATAACTACATAAATAATAAATCAATGCTGTCAACAAAAGGGTACACTGGAGCAGTCCTTTAAGGAGCTGAAAGTCGCAGTAAAATTAATGTTCAAATTACATTGTCAGTGCTGGAATGGTTTCATTCATTTTCAGGGAAGAAATGTAAACTGTATCAAAAGAAGGAAACAGATTGGTATATGAAATGAAGATTATCATTAAGGACTGTTCCTATTAAATCCCTGAAGGTGGCAGTATTATGTAGATCACCTGTCACATCCATGTCACATGTTAATAAGAGCAAGTGAGATTATAGTAATCATCATTAAGATTGGCATCTGTGGATGACGGGATGTCACATCCATGTCACACATAAGAGCAAGTGAGATTATAGTAATCATCAGTAAGATTGGCAACTGTGGATGATGGGATGTCACATCCATGTCACATATTAATAAGGACATTTGAGATTATAGTAATCATCGGTAAGATTGGCATCTGTGGATGAGGGGATGTCACATCCATGTCACATGTTAATAAGAGCAAGAGAGATTAATAGGAATCATCAGTAAGAATGGCATCTGTGGATGATGGGATGTCACATCCATGTCACATGTTAATAAGGACATTTGAGATTATAGTAATCATCATTAAGATTGGCATCTGTGGATGAGGGGATGTCACATCCATGTCACATGTTAATAAAAGCAAGTGAGAATATAGTAATCATCAGTAAGATTGGCATCTGTGGATGAGGGGATGTCACATCCATGTCACATGTTAATAAGGGCAAGTGAGATTATAGTAATCATCAGTAAGATTGGCATCTGTGGATGAGGGGACGTCACATTCATGTCACATGTTAATAAGGGCAAGTGAGATTATAGTAATCATCGGTAAGATTGGCATCTGTGGATGAGGGGATGTCACATCCATGTCACATGTTAATAAGAGCAAGAGCGATTAATAGGAATCATCATTAAGATTGGCATCTGTTGATGAGGGGATGTCACATCCATGTCACATGTTAATAAGGACATTTGAGATTATAGAATGGTTCTAATCATCAGTAAGATTGGCATCTGTGGATGAGGGGATGTCACATCCATGTCACATGTTAATAAGAGCAAGAGAGATTAATAGGAATCATCAGTAAGATTGGCATCTGTGGATGACGGGATGTCACATCCATGTCACTTGTTAATAAGGACATTTGAGATTATAGTAATCATCGGTAAGATTGGCATCTGTGGATGAGGGGATGTCACATCCATGTCACATGTTAATAAGGACATTTGAGATTATAGCATGGTTCTAATCATCAGTAAGATCGGCATCTCTGGAGGAGGTAATCTTAGATCTGACTGGCTAAGTTTATTAGGACTAAAATTCAATTTGATTCTGGGGGCCCCACATAGCCAAAAGGTCTAAGGCACATGCCTTTATAGTTCATTTGCATCTCACTTCTGTCTAAATGAGTTGTAACAGAATTGTTACCGAGTGGATGGTGGATTAAATGAACAACACAAACACAATATGTGAAAGATGATATAAATTTATGAAATAAATTATTAATGAAAAATAATGATGTATCAACACAATAACTCGTGCGTTCAACCCACAATCACACTTCACCACCATTCACAATTTAAATATAAATCAAATATTAATACAAAATAAACACAGATCCAAGGAATCTCCTGGACTAAACACAGATCCAAGGAACTTCCTGGACTACACAAATGTTTCAAACAAAATGGAACCTTTACAAAAGTTGTATTATCGCACGTATAATTTGCGATAACAAATACAAACATCAAATTACATTATCGCACATGGATTGCGACAACAAGTACTAACATCTACATGTATTAAATCAAGTTACTAACTGCATCGAGATTCATGTAATCCCTTTGAATCCTACAGATTCAAAGTAACCACGTGTAAATATAACAATGTATTCAATTGTAACAACAATTGAAACACACACATGCGTCTCGACCCTGTACAACCGTACAAGGAATCTCCTGGACTAAACACAGATCCAAGGAACTTCCTGGACTACACAAATGTTTCAAACAAAATGGAACCTTTACAAAAGTTGTATTATCGCACGTATAATTTGCGATAACAAATACAAACATCAAATTACATTATTGCACATATGGATTGCGACAAGTACTAACATCTACATGTATTAAATCAAGTTACTAACTGCATTGAGATTCATGTAATCCCTTTGAATCCTACAGATTCAAAGTAACCACGTGTAAATATAACAATGTATTCAATTGTAACAACAATTGAAACACACACATGCGTCTCGACCCTGTACAACCGTACGATTCACCAACTGTTGAATCGCCGCACAGCTTCTCCGAATACCTAGGGTTGGCCCAATACTTTTATCGGCCGCTTGCCCTTCACGGATCCACTTCAGTTATACGTACAGACAACGTACAGCATCTACTAGAACCACCGGTCCCAAACACTTAGATACTACCCCGGACGTTTACACCTCTAGACAGCTCCGACGCTCGGACATTTAGACTTCTAGATTTCCGGATATTTACACATCTCGACAGACGTAGATGGACAGACACTGCGACAGAAAGTCAGATACCTCAATTCGATCGCACAATTAAACAGCATAATCATGGCACAATCAATCACATTCAGCCCTTTTGCTGGAGCAATCAATCACATTAAGCTACAATTCAGTCACATTCAGCTACAATTCAGCCACATTCAGCTACATTCAGCTACAATAAAGAAACCAAACTAATAATAGTTGTTTCTAAAACAATCTAAAACTTAGATTACGTTATTGCATTTAAAGTCTAATAGTGACTAGTAATTCCAAATATTCAACGGTTTAAATCTGCATTGTAATAAAGGCATCATTACATGAAATGATAAACTGAATACAATTCACAATAAAACGAAATATAAATTTAACACTCACCCTTTTGGCTGGAGAAAGAATGACTTGCTATCTCTCCTTTGACAAGATAATTTTGACTCGTAATCTTTTTAGAAATATTCTGCTTTATATGTCCTCAAATAGGTGAGCAGAATTCATGGCAAAATTCCCGTGCACCCCGTGATTATAATGTTCCTGACTTCAAGTGATTTGTAGTCAGGCACATGCAAATCGCTACACGTCGCTTACCTTGAAAAACACTTATTCACCCCAGGTAACGCATGTACGATGAAACAAAAAAAAAAATGGTGAAATTAGTTTGTATTAAAAAAAAAATAATTCAATTTTCGCCTAATTCTGTGACACCTGTCTTTAAAAAATATATTGGTTTGAAAGAAAGCTTGCTAGGAGCTTACCGTCGGTCAGAGGTTTTTCTGGGTTGCTCTTTCTTTATGTCCTGTTATGTTAAAACTACATTTATCAGATTTTGCTCAGACTTAGTTTTAGGCTCTGTGAGAAAATTGATGACCACATGTAAAAGAGATAGTGGTTTTATTTTCATTGGCTGAGAGCCTGGTACCTCATCAGGTATGTTATTTCTCAGCTTGTTTCAACAAGACATGGCCAATAGGTTAATGTCATCTTGATCTTGGCTAAGTTAATTACAAGTGAAATCTTTGCCTGTTGGTTATGCATTTATCTTTGATTTTTTTTATCAGACTACAATAAAAGAAAACAAACAGCCTGATATAAAGTTGTGAGATAATGTATATGATGTTGTCTTCTTTAAAGACTACTTCAGTCGGACCAGCTGTTAAGTTATGTAGGCTTGTTGTGTAAAATCAAGCCAACTTTGGCCACTTGGTTGGTTATTTTTTATTTCACTATAAGAAATGAATTAAAATTACGCATTCCAGAAAAACCACTTTGTTGGTCTAAGTGGTTAGGGTATCCACCTCAGATTTGGGAGGTTGCGGTTTCAAACCATGGCTGAGTCATACCAGAGACTTATAAAAATGGTACTGCCTCAATTGACGCTCAGCATTAAGAGAATATTGTTAGGGCTGGTTGACCAGGATAATGTGACTGGGTAGGATTTTTTTTTTATGTCTGCGTCATGATGGTCCAGTGGTAGACATCACCATGAACTGTCACACTGCAGACATGACAGCAATATTATTAAAGCTATGCTAAAAACCCAAATCTCTCTCTCTCAGATACACACATGCACACAAAACAATTGTTAAGCCAGTGACACATTTTCAACAGATTTTGCTGACAGTAATGGAAAAAAGGAAGAGTGTATCAAAGGATTAAAACAGATTTGTATATTAAATGAAGATTAGAATTCAAGGCTGTTCCATTTTCATTTCCGGGCAGTGAAGCTGAACTTTTATTTCTTCATAATTCTTGCAACATAAATCAGTATAGTATTTGACTAATGAAGATTCATTATAATAAAACTATTACTGCGTAATTTATTTAGAGAAAAATTTGGCAGGTATTCAGGTAGGTATAAGAGAATTGATTAAAACTTTTATGTTTTGTCCAGTGAAAATATCACTTTCAAATTGGTCACATTTATCCTTCTCTCAGATTGGTGTAAAATACATGATCAGGATACTGGTTTTCAATATTGTTTTCTAGTACAGACTCTTACCATATCCCCCAAAATTCAGAATTGATTAAACTCGCCTTTATGAACAAATTTTAGGACAAATTTGTCTTTTGATTGGTCTGTATAATTGGCTGTGTCTGGAAATATATAAAACAGATTGGGAATGGTGATTGCATGTCATAAAAGTTGCTTCTGTATCTGAGATTGTATTGTTCTCTTCACAGAACCAGAGAAGATGATCTCAAACTCTCAGCTGGCAGTGTATATAAGAAGATGGATGCCATCCAAATATCAACTGGATCCATTCCAGGAAGTGATCCTTCAATTACAGACCGTTGATGAACTCAAAGAAAAGGTACAGTAATTGTATTTGTCTTGTGTGAAAGGCAGTATGTACTGTGTAACATGCTTTTTTATTATAGAAGGAACCACAGTGGCTGAGTGGTTAGCATGCATAACTTGTGACATGAAGGATGCAGTTTAAATCGTGTTGCAGTCAGTCACCTTGATGTCAAGTCAGTGTAATCCATTTACATCAAAGTAAAATATTCATTCATTTGTTGATAGGTAATGAACACACCTGCCAAGCTTTATGATTTTGCCATAAGTCTTACAAGAATGACCTTGAAACTATAGATCTGCATACAAGCAAAAAGTACAGAAAAATGATTGCCAAAAATCCAGACATTTGGTTTATCCATGTTTGAATTTAGTCAGAAATCCAGACTAACTTTAATGCAGCTCTCAAGATGCTTTAAACTGCACCTATTTGTTCAGAAGTGTCTGCATGATCATGTTGATTATGGAATTTTAAAAATGGCCTCCAAAAAGCGATGCATGTTTAAGATGAAAGGGAAAATAAACCTCAAGAAAAATGTTAATAATCAACACAGAAGAATAAAAAGAAGTATTTCCATTCTTGTGAATAAAAGCTGAAAAGGACACACATTTTTTGGACATCCATGCCAATATGAGTATGTCTCATAGCAGGAGATATGATTGCCATAGTCATGTGAAATGGAAAAAGAATTTCCATGAATTATGTAAAGTTGAGAGAAAGCAAGAAGCCATTTAGTTAAAACAAAATCTTGTGCAAGTGTACTAGTGGTAAATAAAGTCTACATGTACTTTCCAAACTTTTCAGTTGAACATAATTTTTATTGCTGATGCATCAAACTTTTAATTATGTTTTCCAGCTTTACAATAGCAGTTATTAATTTATTAATATTTTGTTACACCCTGCTGAAAACAGGTAAATCTTACGAAAACAAAATCAACTGCCTCACTGAGACGGACTTGTCAATGGTTGGCAGGTGTGAATTAAACACAAATCAAAACAATCCTTTTTTTACCCCTTGATAGACATGACAAATGTTTAGTTTAAAGTTTAGATTATACCCTGGATGCAAGCTTTTGAGAATAAAGCAAAAGTTTCAATGAAGAACATTAAGATAAAAAGACGTTTCTGCTTTAGAAATTTGCACTGCTGACTTTTAATCTACATTTTATGGGTTAAAATCATACCGTGATTATTGCCATTGTTCCCTTGAGAATGACCTTTAACCTTGAGCTGTACACTTCCAGAAATGCACCTGGGTGGTTAAGCAGTTCTCTAAAAGAATTCACTGACAGCTGTAGTCTTTCCACTCAAAGATAGTTTTACCTTAGAGACTCTAAACACCAAAATTAGAATGATGTTTAGAGATTCTAGACACCAAAATTATAATGATGTTTAGAGTTTCTAGACACCAAAATTAGAATTAGAGACTATAGACACCAAACTTAAATTGATGCCTCGAGGGTTATTTTTTCATCAGTATGTGGAGCAAAGAATGAGCTCTTTGTCAGGGAATTAAACGAGGCTTCAGAAGCCAGTATTGTTGTTGGAAGACTGATCTTTTAAATTCAGCTCAAATATGTCTTAGTTATGAAAAGACTTCAAATCAAATTTTTTAAAACTAATTTGTCATCATTGTAATTCACAATATTAATATGCAGAAGTAAATAATTGTGGGACAACTTAAATACATAAATTTCAGCTGACTTTCACAATTGGTTTGTATTTTTAATCTGCCCCAAGAGAATAACCAATTTGAGATCATTTCAGAACTGTATATTTCTGATATTTGTATCATACATGTATGTACCAAACGCATGGCTTTGACTTGATTAATGCTTATTAATTACTTTTGAAAATCTTGTTAATCATTACTCCTCCAAAATGGAATATCATCTTGACGTGAGATTTCCAACAGAATACAAATTATCCACACATAGGCTTCTTCTAGAAAATGATGTTAACTTTTTCAAGTAATTTTCTGGCAATCAACAACATTCATTTTTGTAAAACTGGGTATCTTATAAACAACCACAGCATTGATAAACAACCACACATAGGCTGGTTCAGGAGCTCCTAAAATTATTAGTAGTCTTTGACCATTTATATAAATATATGCATTTTCAAATCAGATAAAGGGTAAAAAATATTGCAGACTTTTCCAATAATGATTGTCTGAAATACACATTTGTTGCATAAGCTTGACAATTCACTTATTAGTTTATATTATTCTGTTTTATTTTTCAGATTTCAGAGAAAAGTGGAATTCCAGTGGAGGATATAGAAATTGCCAAGGTATGTTTATTAGTTCATTTATACATGAGGCACATTTCCAACTGTGAACAGACTGGAAAGGATCTGATGCTGCATAGCATTGTGCTATTAGCATGTTTTGTGGCACAAGTTTGACTACAAAGTTATAAGTAATTGTCATTCATTTTTGACTCAATTGCTGTGAGTATTTACCATCTATTGTTACTCATGTGACTCATGAGTATTTACCAATCATTGTGTCATTAGTGTGACTCCAATGTTACAAATATTTGCCAATCATTGTGATATTAGTGTGACTCCATGTTACAAATATTTGCCAATCATTTTGACATTAGTGTGACTCCATGTTACAAATATTTACCAATCATTGTGACATTAGTGTGACTCCAATGTTATGAATATTTGCCAGTCATTGTGATCATAATGTGAGTCCAGTGTTACATACCCTATTTATTGTGACAATGATGTGACTTTTCACTGTTATGATTATTTGCTTCTCAGATACATTTGGGTGACCTGTTCTTTTGTATTCAGAAGTCTTGTAATATTTGATGGATCAAATTATTCTATAGTAAACTTGATAATCTTGTTAATGCTACTCCATGTCAATAAAAAGTAATACTGTCATGGAGTTTTCACTAGG
Organism: Unio delphinus; assembly: GCA_029339505.1. Lineage (NCBI taxonomy): Eukaryota > Metazoa > Mollusca > Bivalvia > Unionida > Unionidae > Unio > Unio delphinus. The sequence goes on from JAQISU010000042.1 coordinate 26,042,336, forward strand.
ATACTTCTCATGATGTCCAGAATGGAAATACTTCCAGTCTCTGATGTCCAATTTGGCCATAAGGAAAACATTGCTATCACTAATCTTCCTGGATGGATTGTCCTATCAACATGCAGAATCACATCAGTGAAATTGAGAAGTCATGCAAAACACATTGCAGAGTCCACAAAATTAAATAGCTGCAAAGTTGTCTGATATCTGGCAACTGCAGAATATATTAACTGCACAAAAAGTATGTTTACTGTTTGGCATTTGAAAGTCATAACATCGGAACTTAATTTTATTTGGTACAACAAGACATGTACTTCATAGCATATCATGACTCTCTTTCTTTTATGGTTTTACAACAATGACTATTTTGGATTATTTTACATTTTATGATAATTTTTTATATTTTAAAATCAGCAATCTTTTAATATTTTGTGAAAAATCAAACTACATTTTTTTGTTCTAGGGTCGTGGTACATTTCCATATGAAGTATCTCTACTGGAGATTCAGACAGACTTGGACTGGAATCCCCCAGTGACCTCACTTAGCATGTGGCCTCTTTATATCTGTGATGACGGGTGTCTTGTCTATTACAGGTAAATTTCATTGATGTGGGTGTCTTGTCTATTACAGGTAAATTTCATTGATGTGAGTGTCTTGTCTATTACAGGTAAGTTTCATTGATGTGGGTGTCTTCTATGCAAAGTGTTGCAAAATACAGATATCTTTTTTCCAGACTACAATCAAGGCATTTACCCAGGCATTTATGACACTGGTGGCTACAATGTCATCATCAGTGAATTGATGGCATTAAAGTGGCTACAGTCATCATCCAGTCATTTATGACACTATGGTGGCTACAGTCATCAAGGTATTTATGACACTATGGTGGATACAATGTCATCATCATTGTATTGATGGCATTAAAGTGGCTACAGTCATCAAGACATTTATTGACACTATGGTGGATACAATGTCATCATCATTGTATTGATGGCATTAAAGTGGCTACAGTCATCAAGGTATTTATGACACTATGGTGGCTACAGTGTCATCATCAATGCATTGATGGCATTAAAGTGGCTAGTCATCAAGGTATTTATGACACTACAGTGGCTACAGTGTCATCATCATTGTATTGATGGCATTAAAGTGGCAGAGATTCAGAACTGCATACAAGCATTTGTAATTGCTTGAAGCTTAACATGTATATAGAAGCCACTCTGCCACGCATATATATGTCATTATGTCCATCCATTCAGCCAACACCACCCAAAATTAACTTATTATTAAAAGTTTTATTCCAATCTCCATAGAGTATATAAAAGTCTATCTACTCAGCCATCCTTACAGTCATTACAGTCTTGTCAGCACAGTAGTCCTGATCATCATCTGGAGATTCTTATATTAACCAATCACTCTACCAATTTTTCTGAGTACATGTTAGTTGAAGTAAGACATGTCTTTTTTTCCCCCTTTTTTTTTGTTGTGACTGCATTAAGTTTGGTTCAAGTTTTAATTTGCTTAGATTTCCTAAACCCCTTGGTAAATTCTCATTACACGTGGCATGAATTGCTATAAAACTTCCAGTTTATTACACCTTTCTCTTTGATAACTCACACATTACAGGCCCACAGACATAGACCACACTATAAACAAGAACACGAGTTACCGAGGGACCTGTAAAAATTTGAATAAATCTGCTTATGCATCGAGAAAACTGCAGGGTTGGTCATGGAGCGTGGCTGTTCAATGACTGCATCCTCATTTTACAATCACTTCAATAATAAGTGTTAATAACATACTTTTTCTAATGAAGTTGTTTGTTATTCTGTATAAATAACTATTTTTTTCAGGATGTCCAACTTGTGAAAGATCGTTACAACTGGTTTCAACAAACAGCATGTGTACACAAAACATCTATGTATTACATTACTACATTTTGTTTTGTTAATTCATCTGGTTCCCGGAATGATATTTAATAGTATACTACAGTGGAACCCCGCTATAACGAGCCCCGCCATAACGCGAATTCAGATATAATGCGGTCACGGCATGACTCCCGAAATTTCGTATATTTATTCACGCATGATTTTTTTTCTTCTGCATGAGGTGTTATGCCAAAATAAACATGATGTGGTCTTTGTGGTTGTCTTCAATTAATTCTATATACAATCATTGCTCTAACAATAGATCCTACTCTAAGATCTATAAAGTCTTGCTATATAAATGGCATTAAACATTCGGGGGGTTAAACAATAAAAATTAGTAAAACTATCTATCGCAAAGTAATAACCTATAAATATATTATTTGTCCACTTTTTTAATAAGTCTTATTACTGCATTCCATTTAATATTCGTCTGATAATACTCTAATTTTTCACATTAGACATGAGTACACATATATATGCCAATGTGATGTTTGCTGAAAAAAAATTAAAATACTGTAAAACCCCATGATAACGCGACCCTGCTTTTATTGCGATCCAATTTCTTGGACCCCGATTATCGCGTTATAGCGGGGTTCCACTGTACCAAGTTGAGTTAAAGTAAGCGGAGATCTGAACTAGGCTATCTGAGACAAGATTCCTTTTTTTTTTGAAGTAGTTTCATATTTTCTACAATCATTATTTTTGATGAAGCTAAGGTACTTTATTCTGTGACATGTGGTCTTGTCTCTTTGATTTTAGAATCAGGGTCACAATCATACAAAATTTGGATTTAGGTTTCTTTCTGGTTTTTTTAATTTGCTTATTTAATAAACAAACTTTGATTTTGTTGATTGATTGGGTAAGTCACTATCAAGCTAAGGTAATTCTCTCTATGATATCCAGGGGACACAATCACATGTTTTATGGTGTACATCTGAAGATGTTATTCACAAGTTACTGTGACCCTAAATTTTTTTTAAGTGATTGGCCTTTGTGACTTGCAGCTAGATGTAGAGTATGACCAGAACTTGTGACCACCTTGAAATTTGGACAATGTTGTGGTCATCATCTAAAGACATGCAGTATCAACAAATCATAGTTCTCTATCCTGTTTTTATTCCAGTTATTGCTCTTTTAAACTCATAGGATGATATTGTCTATATCAGTCTTGTGACTTCAACTATTGGTAGTTTCAGTTGGCATTTGATTTACTATCAAACTTTGTTATTTAATGGTTGTCATTAAAGATTATCATAGCAACGAATAACTTTCCCCCAGTGAGTTCTGGTAGAGTTATAGCCCCTTGTTCGATGCAACTGAATGCATTGTACCACTGAAATTTGTGAACATCTTTCTGTGTAGTTTCTGATTGATCACTGACACTTTGTACCTATTAGAATCATCTAAAAACAAACATGTTGACATATCACTGTGCTAGGGATCATACTTCCAAGGACATGGATATTGCCTATGCATCTATAGCCTATACACATCTATTAATAGCATAAAACCCGAAGATCAGGTGGTGTGCTTTTTGATTAGAATGATCGATGTAAATGTGTGTTAATACATCTTAGTGTAAAATGGTCATAGAGCATATGACCAATGTAAATCCAAAATGGTCGCTAAATTCTAAATCTGCCATTTAAATGTGTTCACAGATCATAATGTACTTAGGTCATAGAACTGTGTAAATCCAAATCTGCTATTAGAATATGTTGAGAGATCATGGTTTGCAGTGGTCATTGAAAACTGTAAATCTAAATCTGCCATTGTATTTGTTCAAAGATCATGGTTTACAGTGGTTCCAGTATGATGTGGCTTATATAAACCAGTTGGTAATTCTACACTAAGTTAACTTTAGAACAACTTATTTATCACTAGCCTGCATTTTAAATTGTGAGTTGATATATTTTCTGTTCAAATCTTTCTTCTTAAAGGGACAGAAAGGAAGAGCTGTTAGAAATATCAGAGGAAATGAAGAAAGATATACAACAAAAAGAAAATGCCAGGTATATAAAATGCTAAATATGTTTTCTTTTTCTGGCTTACTTTTTCACTTGCCCCAGTTTTGTGGATGTGTGTGTGTGTGATTTGCATTGTTTTGTTTACATATTCAGTACACCACTGCCATTGGCAAATCATTTGTATTAGGGATTGTTGTATTATAACAGTAGAATTTAACAAGTTGGCTGAATACCACAATTACTTGTTTTTATGCCCTCTAGCTATTTTCCATTATTTTAACTTCCCCAATGAAGTTACTCGTGTTTAATAACTTTTTTTTAACCATATGTATACTTATTCTAAATGGCTACAAAGTTTTAACATATTTTTTAGTCGTGTTATATCAGTAATATTTGGGAGCTTATTCTAAATGGCTACAAAGTTTTAACATATTTTTTAGTCATGTTATATCAGTATTATTTGTATACTTATTCTAAATGGCTACAAAGTTTTAACATATTTTTTAGTTATGTTATATCAGTAATATTTGGGAGCTTATTCTAAATGGCTACAAAGTTTTAACATATTTTTTAGTCTTGTTATATCAGTAATATTTGGGAGCTTATTCTAAATGGCTACAAAGTTTTAACATATTTTTTAGTCATGTTATATCAGTATTATTTGTATACTTATTCTAAATGGCTACAAAGTTTTAACATATTTTTTAGTCATGTTATATCAGTAATATTTGGGAGCTTATTCTAAATGGCTACAAAGTTTTAGTTTTTTTAGTCATGTTATATCAGTATTATTTGGGAGCTTATTCTAAATGGCTACAAAGTTTTAACATATTTTTTAGTCGTGTTATATCAGTAATATTTGGGAGCTTATTCTAAATGGCTACAAAGTTTTAACATATTTTTTAGTCGTGTTATATCAGTATTATTTGGGTGCCAGTTTGCTTATGCAATATAACCTATGCTGCTTTTACTCCAGAATATGTCATAACATGTTGTGTAAAGTTTATTTGAGATAGGGAAAGCTCACCTAAGTATATAACATCAGAAAGATTGCTAACATTTCTGTTTTCAGAATGAATAAATTGAACCAGAGAGTGAGCTACTCGCCCCGCAAAGAAAAAGCCTTGAAGATATATACTGAAGATACGCCAGTATCCAGCTCAAAAGTGTCCCCTGATTTAGACTAGAGGAATATTTGTACTTGAGTCATCTTGTCCTACCATCTGTCTGTCTGTCACGTTTGTTTACCTATCTGCATGATACTTAGTATGCTTTTTATATCATGACTAGACATTTTGTCCAATCAGAATTGTGTTGTTTAATGACAACTAAATCATGGCAGACACTTTTCCACAGCTGGAGACTTTAGCAGCTTCAGTGTTTGGTTCCAGTTTTCCATATGCAATGTTTAAATAACCACTGAAAGATTCTCATCATAGTTGGTATGTATCAATATAAAGCTGGATATTCATTTTGGAACCAGACTGCACCTCTGACCATTGGGTTAAGGTAACAACAATGGAAATTTTATGTTGAAGATTTGGTTAAAGATTTTATTAATTTGGGCAGAGTATTCGTTCCTATTTCTGTTAACAATATTGTTTCTGCACTCCTGTTACCATCATCATCAGTTACCAAACTTTTTGGATGGCTTGCATTTGGGTTAAGGAACCCTAATAATTCTGAGTTCAAATTCTTGAAGGTCAGGATTACAGTGACTAGAAGAAGAATAATTCTGTACAATAACTCAAGTTCTACCCATCTACAGGTACCAAACTTCGTGGATAGCTGGAACTTGAAGAAAGTAAGAAACTGGCACATCTTTGGGTCAGAATGTCACTGTCTGAAAGAACAATGTTCTCTGCACAATAACATCATTTATCATCTACAGTTGCCAAATTGTATGCATGGCTTGCACATGTGATAAGGAAGGACCGTGTTGATTTTATAGAAAGGTAAAGATCTTCGAGACTGAATGAATAGTTTTCACCTAAAAAGTTATTTCAAATCTCATCAAAATTTTGTGATCACTTAAGGTAAGGAAGATGACTATTGATTTTAGATCCAAATGTCAACCCAATATTAGCAGAATGAAAATCTATGGTTTCTGTGCAAAATACAGTTACCAACATAGAAGATTATTAAACATGCAGCATGTTTGTCTTTCTTAAAACCCTGAATACATTTTCTTAAAACTTGGAAAGAATTTGTAAAGCTGATAGAGCTCATTCTGTGGCCTAGTGGTTAGAGCTTCCTTCTCCGAAGTGGAAGGTGGTGGGTTTGAACTCCAGCCGAGTCTTACAAAAGACAAAGACAAAAATGGTACTAACAGCTGCCTCACTAGTTGCTCAGCAATAAGAGGTTAGTGTTAGGACTGGTCAGCCTGATGTCAGGATAATGTGACTGGGTGGGACATCATGCTACATGTCTGTAGCATGATGCGCCACTTCTAGATATCACTTTAAATTGCCATACTGCAGACATCACAGCAATATGACTGAAAAATCATTAAGGCTACATTAAAAATCCTTATTACACACACAAACACACATGCACATTCTGTGATATGTGCTGGCTCCTTTAACCTAGAATCATAGTCAAATGGCATTCAGATTGTTTGGTTAGATTTTTCATTTCCAGCTGTTTCCAAAATCCTTCAGTGGATTTTATTCATATTTCGGGATTTGTTTTATGGTTATGAGCACTCATTCTGTGATGTGTTGGCTCATTTTTGACCATGGGCTCATGGTCACAGTTGTAGCATATGTGTTAAAATTTTCATTTTTTAGTAATTTATTTTCAACACTTTTTGATGATTTTGGTAATACTTGAGTTGATTCATTATAAAGCTCTAAAGACAAAATGTGTTCAGCAATGTGCTCTCTCACCTTTGTGTCTTGAAACAGGATATATATATATATATATAATTTTAGGTTACAGTTTTCAGTTTGTTTATGTTTCCTAAACTCTAAACATTTTGTTCATGCTTTATTGTAAACTTTAGACATGCTTGTTCAACATCACTTTGTTTTAATTGTTGCTGTTTTACTGCAATGTTTCAGTTTTAGACTTGAGCCTTCTTGATGCAAATTGTGTCCATCTGTCTGTCACACTCCTGTCTGATTAGCATGTATTTGTGTCATGATGAGTTTTTTTCACATAGGATATTAGGATTTATTAAATTAGAACTTTTAGAATTTTCTCCTGATATTTAGGTTTACTAGTCATAGACCAGAAACGTTTATGGAATTGCTCTTTTTTACAACTTGCTGCTACTACTCATCCTAAACGATTGGCTGTATTAACGTAGAGGTTTTGCTTAAAAGCTTCTTATGATGTCTAAATGGTCTTAAATTAAATTGATGCCAATCTAAAGTGCAATATGGTGATCATCTTGAAAATATATTTATCATTAAAATCATGGATGGTCATACTGATGTATGGTTTGCACTGAACTACTTATATTTCGTTATATTCCTAAATAGAAATGGTATTGACCTTGTATTCAATATGGCTGTTATGGTGGCCATCTTGAAAAATGTTCTTCTGAATGGTTTGTCATATCAGCATTGGGTTTTCACCAAAAGACTTCTTATGACACCTTGTTGGTCATGAATGAAAATGTTGCTACACATACAACCAACATGGTATCCATATTAATTAATATGTGGCAGTTACAAAGAAGTGATTTTACAGTGGATTCAATAAATTCTTTATAACCAGTATGGCATCAATTGCTTTGAAATATTGGTAGTTGTAATTTGCATGTAATATCTTGTGTGGCATATTATGTAAGTACTAATGTACTGATTAAGCTGGACGTGTAGAGCTTATTCATTCCACTGCACAGGCACATATTATGTATTTGCATACAGTGGGGTGCATTCTCTAAGCATGTACAGCTCTGGATATGTGGCGTGTATTTTGCAAGCAATTGTGTACTGACTGCTCTTGACATGGAGCATATTTTATACATACATACTGACTGATTTGATTATGTGAGGCATATTCTGCAATTCTGCAGTCATTGATTAAATGCCAGAGTAGATTTAGGAAGAGTATATCTATCAGTTATGTTCCATTTTAATTAAACATTTTGCAGCATAAAAAGGGTTTGTAGGTCCAATTAACTAAATAAACAATTAACTATATCACTTAAAAGTTCTTCATTATAAATTGTGATGTGCATAGGTCATAGGTCACAATTTGCCCCATTTTGACCATAGAATCCACCAAATAAGAGCAAAGTTTTGGGTATCCAAGAAGTTTACTAGTTTGTCAACCATGAAAGTTAAAACGTTGCATATTCAGCAAATCTGGTTTACAAATTGTACATATATAGTAGTTTGGATTTCTGTTTATTACCTAAAATTGTACGTTATTACATATTAGTTTATCACATATTGTTTACCATTATAGGTATCATTATGTCAAGTCTTGCAAATCACACATTGAAGGAATACCTTGTATAATACAAAAGCCCTTAGCCTTATGTGATAAACAGAATCTAAAATTTATGTTTGACATGAAATGTTGCAACTTGTTGAGCAATACAGTACACCACTAGGTGATATGATTAGCCTGCTTCAGAAATGTATCAATTGAATATTGTGAAAGGTCCATGGTATGATATACAAGTCTGACAGCTATTGTATCAATCGGTGTTTAAATGTACGTGACACCTGCCTTAGAAGATGTCTCTTGTGTGAGGTGTTTTATTATACATTACATGATATTTTAGTCTGACAATTTTTTCATCTGTTCATGTTGACTAATACAGTGAAACTCACCCTAATGGACATCATTTTGAAAAGTTCATTAAGGAAAACACTTACAAACTCATTTTCCTATTGTTACATATATATTGTATTATGTATAAATAAGTATACATATGTTGATAAAGTTCAAAGTATTTGGCTTCCTCAGGTGTCATCTTTAAACTGCTTTCACTGTACTGCATTTTTTCTGTATCTGGATCAATGTGAAATTTAGTAAATACTAGTCTGGTTCATTATACTCATTGTAGTGAATTTTTTTGAATGCTTATTAGTTCAGAATATTTTATTGTTTTAAAAGCCTTGTTATTGTTGTTGTTGTAGGGTTTAACACCCTTTTTCAGCACAAGATAGGCTCTACATGGCAGCCAGTTCTAATGGTGGAGGAAGAATCGGGGGAAAACACTGTAAAGTATGTACCACTGACCCACAAAAAGCTACTGGCAAGCTTTCTCACATATCCATATTGGCTGAACCTGATACTCGAACACACACAGACAAGAGTTGATTCAGAAATTAGTGTTAGATAGACATCACTAGGACAGGATGGAAGGTGTTGATGTTAGGTGTAATATAAGGATGTGCTTGGGACTTAAAGAAAAGTTTTATTATTGAAGAAAACAGGAAAGATTTTATTTCAGGTACCGAAAGTATGTAATGGGCAGTTTTCATTTGCAAACATAATTGAAGGTTTGAGATTGAATTAAATGTGTATGCCTACACGTTGCATTTGATAATGAATGTTAGCATTCATTTGATGTGTCATGTATAGGTGGTCTCATTCTCATTGTCCCAAGATTAGAAAGTTTTGGTTATTTGCATGCCTCTGCAATGTATCAGAAATAGGAAGATAACCCTAACCCTATGGGGAGATAATTAGCCCATTTAGGTCCATTTCATCCTGTCACATCAGATCTGTCTCAAATTTTGTTTCTGCTCAATAAATTTGAAAAACTTAATGGATTTAAACCATGATTAATATAAGGTGATAATTTATATATGCAAATTGAAACAATTAGTTAAAGGTGAGTATGTGTAGTCCATTTGAAGACAAATTATAACTGAATGGATGCATCAAGGCTCATTACTAATCAACTAATCATGTGAACTAATGTTTTGACCAAATACATGAATAATATAGGATATCTATTATGGGTATAGTTGTACATTTTCAGCTGTAACACTTTGTCAAGGTAGCCATTTTACACTATTACGGTGTTGTACAGTAACTGGTAAGGTAAGGCTAAAAGGTGATATTTATATAATATTTTAGTATTCATCAGTGTTGTAGCCATCTAACATACGAAAATTGGCAAAAACAGAATTATACAGTGACTGTTGAAGGTCATACATTCTAAAAATAAATTCTCACATCTGCAATTATTTACCATCAGTACCCAATTCTGGCCTTACAGAGAAATCATTTCACCCAAATATTTGAGTTTGGCTTGGACCCTGATACTAATTTATTGCATTTGAATTTGCAATGTGGATGTATCATGAGAAGACAATGCATCATGCACTGAAACTTGATAACTTGGATGTATTTTGCAGGGCTAATTTAATATTTCCTTATAGACTAACTTGTGCCAATAAGGTAAAATTTGATCACTTGGATGTATTTTACAGGGCTAATTCAATAATTCCTCTTAGACTACCTTGTGCCGAAAATGTAAAACTTGATAACTTGGATGTATTTTACAGGGCTAATTCAATATTTCCTTATAGACTAATTTGTGCCAATAAGGTAAAACTTGATCACTTGGATGTATTTTGCAGGGCTAATTTAATATTTCCTTTTAAACAAACCTGTGCCACTAAGGTAAAACTTGATCACTTGCATGTATTCTGCAGGGCGACATATCATTTTTTTTTTATATGGACTAACTTGTGCCACTAAGGTAAAACTTGATCACTTGGATGTATTTTACAGGGCTAATGTAATATTTCCTTATAGACTAACTTGTGCCAGTTAGGTCATGCCAGTATTCTATGAGTTCTTAGCTCTTGTTAATAGTTCTGTGTTTTTATAACAAGTAATTTTTTGCAGCACTTTTCTGGTATGAAAATTTGTAAATATATTTGTAATATAGTTCAAAAATGAATGTACTTGATGTGATTACCTATCAATTGAAGTTTGTTGAACAATACAGTATTGATTGAACCTGCTGCAGAATTGTAAACCATAATGATAATGACACTTTTTTAAAACATTGTTATTGAATGTTGTGTTTTGAATGTATCGGCAGGTCAGGGCCTATGACTATAACAGTATATGGTATTTACCCAGGTATAGCATGCACCATCTACCAATGGCATAGAATCAAATCCCTTGTAACATGATGTATTTACAGATCAGGGTTTGCCCTTTGTATTCTATGTACAATTTAATGGAAGCAGAAAATACTTTTACCTCCCAGAACTTTGTGGGACAGCCAATCTTTATGCTTTTCCCATTTGACTGGTCACTGAAAGAAAGGTAATTTGTGATTGGAAACACTAATTGCGATGATCAATCTACCTTATTCATAACCTATGTTAATATCTGTAATACAATGTCCCAAGTGTATTGAATACATAGCATTTCTATTCACTGGTATTACATGCCTTTGTAGATGACAGTGTTTTGTGTGTGTGTATATATATATATATATATATATATATATATATATATATACACATGATGATTTGGTTCATTTTATTGAATATTCCGGAAAAAGAACATGCTTACACCTGTAGCATAGCATTGGTTATTCATAGAGACGACGAAGAAATACATAGAGGATGGATTAAAAGTCCTGATAATCTGACTATCAATTTGTTGGCATATGCTATTGTAACGTCCAGTTATTGATCAGAAATAAATAATTGAAACTACTTTGTATTCTTTTGCTTTATTTTCAACTTTTGTAGTCATGTTAGACATCTTAATCAATGGTCGGCATCAACAAATTTACATTTTTTCCAAAATAGATAGCATCGTTTATAAGACATGCTCTACCAGAAGTGTTTGGAGCCTGTTCCTAAGTAATGGCCTGGCTTATTTCTTAACCTTATACTAAACATATCTTGCACTTCTCCACCAAAGTTGCTCTGGCAAACTTAAGTTCTTTACCATAATTATTGCTGAGATAACTTCCATTGGAACCATGTAGAAATCCTTTGTAAGCCCTACTGGTTATATGCCAAAAGATATATGCTATAAGCCCTATTGGTTATATGCCAAAAGATGTATGCTATGGACTGTTTTCAGTCTGTTATCGATACATTGGCAAAGGTATCTTAACATAGCTCCTGAAGATATATATGATGCGTTATTTATGGTGATTTATTCTTTACAAAAATAGTTTAATACTGTAGACGTGAAATTTAATTTGTATTGCCCTGCACTTCATATAGACATATACCATGCCCATTTATGGTGATTTATTCTTTACAAAACTAGTTGAATACTGTGGACGTGAAATTTAATTTTGTATGGCCCTGCACTTCATATACGATGCCTATTTGTGGTAATTTATTCTCTTTAACAAAGTTGAATGCTGTATACGTGGTCCAGGACAGCATTCCAGCTGAGTCTGGATAATTTAAGGAACTGATTCTCTAGAAAATATCACATGCGTAGAGATTTAACAATAATTTTAAAATTAGGACGGATACCACGCACAGCTTCCAAACAGTTAGTTTATATGCTATGCTCTGCACGGTAAAGTATTACTGATAAATATTTAACATTAAGCCAAAAGTATCTATAACTGTTGGATAAATTCATCACGAGGTGCGTGATTTTATTTGATGGCCCAAATTGGCTACCGCACTTTTTAAATATGTAGAATATAAGTAGATTAAAAGCCAAATTGATTAATATATGACTGTAACAAGTTCGCTCCTCACATAATTTGAATAAAACATTTTGTTATCCACAAAAGGTAATTTAGGTTGGAGAAGATTTTCTATTGGTTTTGCATCCGGTACGGAGACATGTTTACTTATGGTAGTCGTGCATTTAATGCAAGGACAGTCTTCAATACTGGAAATTGATTATTCTAATTAGTCACGAACCTCCAGCCTAATTTCTATAAGTGAGAATGTCTGTCAGTTCGTTTCCAGCCCTCAGCCAAATTCATATAAGTGAGAGTGCATCTGTCGAATCAGTTTGACATATTTTGAATTCTACCTGGATAACAAGTGCGATAAGGTGTTTAAATGTGTTAACTTGGACAAATATTAGGAAAGTCATGCTTAGTTCTACCAGTTGCCCTGAACTTTGCGTGGATTGAAGTCCTAGATGTCAAACAAAACCAAGAAAAACTTCACATCCTAACGAAAGGGGCTTAAACGATTTAATATAGCGCATCTTACATTGCTAGTCGTGGAACATACGATGTAGAACAATCCTGCTATTCCACAACTGTCATGTCTGATCTATATTTTAAGGACAAAGAACCGTTTTAGGCTTATGAAGGGAATACGAGCAAAAATGACATCGAGAATCAAAACTATAGAGGTAGCATCTCTAAATCAATTAGAAAAGCGAGATGGAAGACGTGTACATGCAATACGAAAACAAACGTAAACGTTTTATGTGACGATGTACATACAACACGAAAACAAACACGTAAACCGTTTAGGAGACGGTGTCCATACAACACGAAAGAAAAAACAACGGAAATCTTTGGAGGGAGGGTGTCCATACAACACAAAAACAAACATACATAGAATGTGCAACACAATCCAACAATCCATGAGGTGGATGAACGTGGTTTTCTGATCCAGGATTTCACGGTAAATATACGCTTTGTTTCGAAATGTGTGAGTGTAAGTTGAGTGTGTGTGAGAGGAACATCTTTCGTTTACTTCCTTTTGCTACAAAATTTAGCAAAATTACGCAGAAGTCTTTAATAAAATCAGTTGGAATGTTTATGGCTGGACGAATGAAAACTATAAAGTTATGTTCAGTTGCATATTTAACTATATTCATATGCCATTGCATTTTAATGTACTTGTAATTAAATATTGTGGAGCATTTTGTTTTTCCTCAGTTAAATCGTATGAAGAAACTAACTACAAAAGCGATCGGCATAGACAAACCACCGTTCATTACGCGACAATTCGCCGTTCATGTTATGTGGTCTGCTTTATATTATCAAGTTCTATGTATTAGTGCCCGTAATATTTTATAAATAATGAGGTCATGCTGTGTAAATTACACATTTCATAGATATCATTTATCTAGCGTTTTGAACTGTCATGCTTTAGTAAGTCACAACAGAGATAACCTCTTGCATAAACTATTTGTATAAAATATTCAAGGTCGCTGACATCGAAATGCATATTAGTTCCTTTTGTCAAAAACCTGTATACAACAGCGGTTTGTGTGGTCGGGCTATTTTCGAGGAGGATTTAGAGTTGTCTACTGTTTGAAAACAGAGGGGCAACACTTCTTACAGTCAGTCACTACTAAATCCTACTCTTCACTCTTCGTGATATCTAGCAAGCGATATAAAAAGCTTTGAGCCCAACGGATGAACTCGTCTTGGCGTTGCATCAGTATTGTCTTGAAGTCCACACTCAAATAGGCTGTAAGTTCTAGGGGACAAGTACATCCATCAATAGCAATTAGACAAAACTTCGATTTCTTTTCTATGTCGATGTGTTTGGCTATTTGGATGAAATAATTTAGTTGTCCTTGTAGCTCTTCGTTTGTATCCAGAATCAGAATAATGTTGCTGCTCGAGTTCATTTGCTTTGTTTGGGAGGCTAACTTCGTGCTGCCAAGCAACAAGCTCTCACTGTTGCTTGTGATACTTAATCCGGAGATTCCACCCAAAATCTGTGTTAATTTATTTGCAAGTGCCGACGCATGATCCTGACTTTCGGGTTTTTCATTTTCTTCGTCGTAAAGGAAAAATATATCAAAATCTGGTTTTACTTTAGGTTTGTCTGCGTAACCAACATCAAATGCCTGTCGAAATCTTTGTCCAGAGTCTTCCTTTCTGTCAGTACTAAGCAAATGGAAGGCACACTTGAGATATACCGACTTACAGAACTCTTCACTAATTTTGTATTTCCCTTCTGTGCAGCTCTGAAGATCTAGCAAAACTGCCGCTTGCTCAAACTGACCCTCTTTTACTAAAATCTGAATGTGTCCACGGATTATTGCCGGATCGTTCAACTGTGTGTCATCTAGCTCGATAATATGTTTATAGAAATCAAGCGTCTCACCATATTTTCCCAAAAGTTGACTGAGCTCTGAAAGGATTTTCAGCTTTTCGACATCTTTCTTTTGTGGCTGCAACATGTCTTTCAGCGTCGGATATGCCATCCACCCATATCTCAAGTAATGAAGTTCTTGACTGGCATTACATGCTGATGTTACAACTGCTTTTTGAAAATACTTAATAGCATCTGCTTCCAATTTTCGCTTTTTCTCTGGATCTCGCTCTTCCTTTGCAATGTCTTTAGAACAGGCACCAAGGTGTTCATAGCATGCAACAGTAACAGTAGCGGCAGTTCTTAAATCTTTCATTTTTAACGTTTCTAAGAATGTTTTAAATGCCTTCTTATGCTCTTTTATTTGTCGAAACATCAAGCCCTTTTCAAATGACGCCCATTCATTTCCCGATTCAATTGCTTTATCTAAATGAGTCATAATTTCTTCTACAGCTTTTGTCTCGTATGCAGGTATATTCAAGACATGAATAAAGGCCTTTGCTGCCTCTTTCTTGAATGAATTAATGAAGGGCCTTTGAGATTGTGACCTTCTCATTGGAAGATTGGTCGTAGTTTCCTGGCATTGTTGATCGCATTTATCATCTCGTGAAGGACGCACTATTTTCCCCTTTGTCACACTGTTCGTAGAGTTTCTATCAATACCCTTTCGGCCACTTTGTTTTGCTTCCAAAATTCTCTTCATTAGTTTCTTCTTCAATACCAGGGCAAGATGGTGGTGGCCGTATGCCGTTTCCATTATGCTTAGGGATTTTCTCAGTATTTCTTCTGCTCTGTCTAGTTTATTGAAATATTTGAAAAGTTTTCCACATACTTTTAAAACATGAGAATCGTTATCACAAACAGCCAGAGCTAAATTAAGAAATGTATCGACCGTTGTGTTTGCAATTTCTTTAGGAAACAGTTCCTTTTGACTTTTTGTACCGTGGATGTCGGTAAAGATGGAAAATGCGAGTTCTGCGAGGGACGCAAAACATTGTCCTTTCCATCTGTCTGGAGAATCAGAATTGACGACTTCATGGAACAATAAAGCGGCTTTTTCAATACAGTCATCCATATTTCTTTCCCTCCAATCTTGTTTAGACAGTAGGTTTCCGGGATTGCAAAATTTCCTGTAGGCGATTCCCAGGTCTAGCTTCCAAAGCAGCACAAGCCTTTGATCAGTGTCTTTGTCAACTACTTCAGTCAGCAGTTGGTTGTACATTTGTATTGACTGCGAGAAATAGCGTGGCCCAAAGGCGGAGTAGGAATATGCTATTTCTGCCTTTCCTTGAAGGAGTAGATCTTTTCTAGATTCGGCTAACTTTTTAACTTCAGTTAACTCTTCGTCTGCTTCTGTCAGATGACCATCCTTCCTTCGCATCCAGACTCGGTTGCAAAGGGCGACAATACTTTCTTTTTCCAGGTCCAAAGCTTTTCTGTTACATTTATAAGCGTTATCTTTGTCATCTTCAATCCAATGTAGAAAAGAAAGAAGATTATAAATCCGTATCCATTCTGTCGTTGTTTCAAATTCTTTTGTCTCACATTTTATCGTCAGTGTTTTCCTATGAGAAACTAAGTATTTACTTTGGCTGAGCTCTTCAATTTCAAGGTCGAATGACGAAGGAAACTGGATGAATTTTTGTCGAAACCCTCTTTCTTCATCCATTTTTCATATTTCCTGAAATAAAATAGAAGTTAATTATTCAAAGACGTTACAATAGTTCTATGACATACTAAAATATTTCTTAGATATGTTATCTAAAAGTTTTTTAAAACATTGTTTATGTCACTAAAAGGAAATAAGTATTGATAATACAATCATCACACGAAAATTTGCTATTATAAGGAAAACATTTAAGAAATTAAAGAAAACGCTGTTTTTAAGTACCAAATACACATATCTCCTAATATATAAACAGCGTATAATTCATGCTTGATCCACATTTGTTGTAAACGATGATATTTGGATCGATCTCCTAGCGAGCTTCTGTCTGTCTGTCTGTCTGTCTGTCTCTCTCTCTCTCTCTCTCTCTCTCTCTCTCTCTCTCCAAAACATCCGCAACCACATTTATTCATGTGGAGTATCAAATGTAAAATTATTTCACGCAAACAATTTCACTCGCGGCGTATACGTTATTGTAACTTGTCGTATGCTTTTACGCTAATCAAGGCTAACGTTTAATTGTTTCACTTTGTTATGCATATCTATATTATATGTACTTTTTTATAATAATGCTTTGTATGGGTCAGTTTTGGGGTGAAAACTCATAATCTTTATGATCGCAGATTTGCACTTTACAGAAGATGTCATTCTTCTAATCTTATGTGTAGAGTCATTGATGGATTCAAGGTTGAGTTGTAATCTTTTCCAAATAATCATGTGACCTTACTTCAGAACCTACTGTCTTGAAAGGTCAAGCCTGCTTAATTGCCATTGTTACGAGTTACAATATTTTTAGACTGAATATGCGTCTTTTATTGCGTATTACTTGTCTATATAAACGATATTTGTTTAAGATTTAATTATTACAAGTATTATCATACTTAATGACCAGCCCAGGGAATATCAAGATCAAGACAAAGAATTTCTTATCTATACGACTTATAAACAAAACTTTTAATAGCTCACTGACCATTCGTCACCAGCGAGTAACTCATGTGGTGTACACTTTTGTGAAAGCACTCTGTTTCTCACAAAACAATAAATTGATACTTTTGTGGCTTCGATTTTGCTAGAAGCCCTCTGAAAGAAACACGAGATCTCAGGATCTTTTTCCTATTCGACAATGAGTGACTATAGTTTGTTACCCAGATTTGAACAAGGAGAATGAATCGTTTAAAGAGGATCATTGCGATCAATTCCTCTTCAGTGATACGTACCAGGAGCAAAAGTATCTTCATCAAAAGACTTGACCAACAAATGTGTCAGGTAAGGAAATAATGCTCAACATCATTATAAAGATTTTTTATACAGAATCACAAAAAGTGACATAACCTTTCAATGTGAATGGTTCATAATTCTCAATAATAAAATCAAGCTGGGGTTTGTTTGACTTAATATTACTTTAGCCTATTTTTCAGTCTGTAAAAAGCGGAAATAATTTTAGCCCATTTTATTGCAATACGTGCACGTAAGAAGAGATTTGATCATTCTAATCAGAAGTTCCATTTCTAAAAGTTATGCCAGATTTAAATTTTGAAGTACTTGTATCAGATTGAGAATGTTTTTTTTTTACCAAACAATGACAACGAGCAGGACCTATTGACGAAAAACTTTATGAGTTGAGAGATATTCGTTAGTGTACGAGCAGCATTTTTGAAAAATTTGACTTTTTATGTTATCAAAGTTGGTATTGACGTCACTATGGACGCAATTCTTCAACATTTGAACTTATTGGAGTTTTCTGAGGTTATCGTAATCTTGACCAATAATTCTGGGTTAGCACCACTGATCAAATAATTTGTCCGATCTCTTGCACATTCGTTATGGGTGTGTCTAGGTTCTTTTCACATTCTCTAAGCCTTCGTCCATATGCCTCAGGTACCAACTCATAACCCTTCAAGATTCATTCATTAACTCCTAATCTGCACGTAGTTGTACTGACAGTGCTGTGTGAACTTTATTAGCTTTACTAATAAGTGTACTTTTGAATAATACATTTCAAGTTTCACTTGCCCATTTCAAATTTGTATCAATTGTTTTCAAAATGAGGAAAGTATTGATCGAGTCAGATCGACTTCTTGTCCTTGATAAGCTGGTACTTACCTAATAAGTATGGATGGTTACATCAAGTACTTAACTTGTGTTTAGATGGGCGGGAGTGGGTGTGTTTTCCACTTGCCAGTCTTAAATTCTTTAAGTTTAGATTGCATTTCTTTCTTTCTTTTCCACTCAACATTAACATTTCCATCACTTTTTACACTTGTGTTTACATTTGCCAATTTTGTGTTCTCTCTCTATCTCTCTCTCTCTCTCTCTCTCTCTCTCTCACTCTCTCTCTCTCTCAGCAACTGCACTTGAAATTGTCTTTCATCATTCTTTTTACGAATCAGAAACTTTCTTAACTTAAGTTTAATCGGTTTTCTTTGTGTCAAATTTATTACTTCCATTTTAGTGCCAGATAAAGTTTTACTAATCAAACCCAAGGTACTTTTATTCAATTAGTTTCCACCAAATACTGGTACAAATTAATGTTTATTGCTTTCATTGTTCAAGAAACCTTCGCTTCACAATAGTTCATATTGTTAAGAAAGCTTGTGGAATTTGTAATAATGTTGGTCTCTAACACTTCATGTGTAGGAGTTAAAATAATGTTCCCACTTAAGATGATATTGTGAAGGTTTGTTGGCTTAATGATAGGTTTCTCAAACATAATGAAATAAAAACATCCGGGAACTATGGCAATTACGAAAAAATAAATTTAGTTTTAAATACAACTTAAAGTTTTCTGAAATACTTCAGATACGTTCGTATGGCGGACGCGATTGCCGAATTATCTTTTATCTTTGTTCTTAACATAAGTAGCAGAGAGTAGCTAAACACAAGAATTTTTTTTTAATATTCAGCAAATAATCCATTTCTCTAGAATAAAACATGAACATTTATAAAGAATGTTAGTATTGTGAATTAAATACAAAATAGTCCTAAAAGTTATAAAGTTCTATCACAAATCAAAATGTATTCAAGTGGTCATGCGAATAAATTCAAACATTGAATGTGCTGATGTGTTAATATTTTCAAATGTGATAATAGTCTTCATTTATTAGTATGATAGAATCCAGTCCTTGAATAAATACACAATAATTCTAAAATAATCAATTATTCAGAAAATCCGATTGAGCACTTTGTAATCCCTGTTTTAAAAATTGAATCAACCCAAATAAAAACTGAATATACTCATAAGACTGACTCTGCTTCGGATGTTATGGAAGGAATGATTAATTTGGAAGTAAACATTATTATAATAAATCGTTACGACATATAAAAGAAGCGGCATTTAGGTCAGCTTGCTTTCTAGAACATTCTATATTGTCAACAAGATCGGGAATTTTCAAGTGAAAAACTAATATTCTGAACTCAGATATCAGTAAACATGTTAACCTCCATTAATAATGATCTGAATATTTAATCAATAATTATAGAGAAATATTAGCTATGTTTTGTGTTGTTTACTACATAAATTTCCCTAGTCAGATAGGCACTGAGCTCAATTACTAGTGGAGGTCACACAATATAGATACATAGATAAACTATAATCATGGAGCAAAAGCAACAAATAGTGTATTATTTGGCTTTTGGTGTACAATACTTTCCTAAAAGTACTTTTATATTTCAAATTAGAACTGTCAAAGTTCCTGCTAATGATAATAAGACTGTTAAACAGTCCGCAAACGTGCTGTTGTACGGTGGCCAGTTTACGCTATCCAATGGAGCTCTTTAAACCCAACGTTCCATGCAGTACAAAGAATCAAAGCTCATTTAAATTCGTTAGAGAAATGACCAAATTTGCTGTTTAGATTATATCATCAAATTGAACTTTTTTTTAGCGGAGGGTGATATTCCTATATTCCTTTTATTGCAAAATCTCAAAGCTTTAAATGATCACTCTTAGCAACAAAAGCAGATAAATAGTCTAGGCATATCCTGTTAGCTTTCAAACATATCAAGCCTGTGCGTTATCTCGAAAAATACATTAAAATGATGGAAAGATGCTAAATAAATGGCTCAGTATTCAGATAATTTTGTAGTAAATCGTTATCGCAGATCAAACCTGTTCAATAAAGCATCAGTGAATTACGCGTGCCGTGAGCAGGGAAATAACAAATATTACTAAACCACAAAAAGTACCATGTTACTCAATAGTTCCTAATGACGCATTGCCGTTATTTGTAGTTTGTAGTGTTATTCATGAGCATATAAAAATAACACAAAGAATGCCTGCATGTTTAACTTACGTCACGTTTGTTCTAATGGAGGACATTAACAACGTTCTGTGTTGTACAGCTTATGGGTTAGAAGAGACATCGAACACTTATCAGTGACTTTTGGAGATCTTTATTGGCATCAATTGCAAGGTCTTTTGGGCCTTAATTGCAAGGTCTTTTTGGCCTCAATTGCAAGGTATTTTTGGCATCAATTCCAAGGTCTTTTTGGCATCAATTGCAAGGTAGTTTTGGCATCAATTGCAAGGTCTTTTTGGCATCAATTACAAGGTCTTTTTGGCATCAATTACAAGGTCTTTTTGGCATCAATTGCAAGGTCAGATACGTAACATTGGACACTAGCATATCGTATCTTGTTAACAGTTTGTATCTTGTTTAACATTATGGAAACAGTTTAAATGATGTCTATATTTTGTATTACTCAATATAGACTTATTTCTATATTGTCATTACTCGATATGTACAATAAAGTTAAATCATCACCTTATAACTTTGTTGCCACCAACATATAATAGCTAATTCTCGTCTTATCTCAAGCTGACAAAACTGCAGTCACAACCAGACTTTTTCCTGATCGCTAAATAATGCAAAAGAAGAAAAAAAATCAGGAAAATATATTTTAATGTGTTGTCCTACAATATTAATGCTGTCATCCAAGGATGATGTTTTATAGATATAATTATTCAGCTGGTCAATGTGAAAAAAGTAAAACATGTGAAATTGTTGGTACTTTTTGCCATGCTAATCACTAGAAGGAAAGCCTCCAAGAGCAATATGCACTGGCTAACCTAATAACAGTGTGATCTAAATATCATGAAAAAAACATCAGAAATTATTTAAGACACTTACAATTAACAAATAACTGTACACATATGCATCTGTTAGCTTGAAAAAAATCTACGTATCATGCTGTACATATAAATTGTACTACATGTATAAGGATAAACTTCGCAGGACCACGTCAACTCTGATGAGTCGGTCAGTAGATATTCTTGGAATGTGATGTCTTGAAAAGATTACTATATTGACGCTATTTTCTGAGGTGCATACAAAATACTGATTCACAAAAAAAGCCAGCAGACTTTCAATTGTCAATGAATACAAACTTAGGAAACAATTGCTACCATTAAAACTCCATTTTAAATCATTGAAGTAATAATCGTCCAAAATAAGAGCAAATCTTTTTCTCAACTTTAGAGTGACGTCTAAAGAAACAGTTGATTTTCAATATTTCTTTATGAGAAACAGAAACAACTTTTAATGTTGAACACTTGAAAATTTTCGCTAATTATCTTTATATCGTAAGCATCGAATAGGATGACAGACATTAAATACCCGTTAAAGAGATAACTTTTATGCGCCGTATTTATTAAAAACCGGATGTTCTGCATGAAATGTGTGATGTGATAATGACGTAACAGAAAATAACAGATATATAACAGATTCCTCCTAGCTTAAAATTCCTATCAAACTTGAAAGTATCATAAACGAATTCATGTTGTTAGCTAAATCTGCGGAGTCAATGCGCATTGTCAATGAGCAGACCACTAAATGCTGTAATGGGACGTTTTCTCTTTTTGGCTAAAACTATTCTCATTGTGTATCTTGATACCACCAGAACACAGAATACTTTAAACACAGAATACTTTAAACAAAGAATACTTGAAACACAGAATACTTTAAACACAGAATACTTTAAACATAATTTTTAATTGCGATATCTTTCGGCTCATTTATTGTATGTATCCATTTAGAAAAGTTTCATATGCTGATTTAAACTACGTATTCTAACTCTTTTGACAAATACAGTGCAAATTTGTTTTTAGGGGATGGAATGTTTATTATTTGGTCACATTGTTTTTACATGTCGGAATAATATTTCAACTGTGATATTGGACATGTGCACCTTTATAAACTTTAGGTTTTCCGGTGACATCTTCATTACTCTTTTGCCTCTGAAATTTGAATGTCTAATCGATCAACATACACTGCACTACCAGTGATATTTAATACACATTTCCTCTCAGGCTATCTACGCCTATTTATTGCTGCAAAATAATAAGTGTATTGCCTTTACCTTCAAACTAAAAGTTTTGCTGACTTTCTGTGGAAGTCAAAGTAGCTACCATAGTTTGTGTTGCCCAATCATTTGCAATGTTGTCGCAAGAGGTGTTTCTCCCACAATCACCGACTCATCCACCGAACACACAAGTAACCGAGTATGACGTGTATCACGTCAAGTCACGCGTGGTTTATTCCGGATGAATTGTGATAATAGGTAATCTATAATGTGCTTCTTGTTAAAAAACTGTTTGCATTTCTTGTTAAAACATGATTAAGATTTTTGTTTGTACTTAAAACTTTATCCAATTCTAGATTTAAAAATCTGTTTAATATAGATATGGGAATTATTAAAACCTCGCATTAGTCTTGATGTTATTATGGCATAATGATCGTATTCTCCTAAATGAATCCATTTGGAATAGCTCTCTCGACATTTACCAACTGGAGTTACATTTGGCTTATCTTGAACTGCAGTTGACATGCACACATTGTTCTTATCAATATAAACCTCACCTTACTTTTGAAACTTTCAGACTGTGAATGCCACGACTTTCATTATATCTATGTTAATATTATTGCATGCAGTACGTAAGCAAATATTAATATTCTATCCTGTACTATATTTTTTTTTAATGAACACTTACCCCTGGTTGTAGCTTGGCAATGTGGCCGAAGAGGGTTGAACTCATCGTCTTGTATGTATTCCTGAATCCTTTGTGGTACACTCTTCATCGCACTTATATTTTACATGGGTATTTGTTTCATATGATTGTTCCATCATTGTGTTTGAAACAATACATTTTTACCTTTACTTGGCTATGTGAAGTGGCTCTATGGTGTTTCAATGTTGTAAACCTTTGAAATGTAGATAATTCTGTCTCAGGTTTCCAACACTTTCCAATTAACGTCTTGCTAATTTATTTTCCGAAAATTCTACTACAGCACCAGAAAATTTTCTGTTCGAGTTTACTAAATACAATATACTGCCAGCAATATTTGTAGTGCAAATACAAGATCTTCCTATACAAACATTATACATAATATTTTTGAAGCCTTTTTGTTTCCTATCGATTTTAGTCATTCGAGAACATTATGAAATGAAAATTACATTTCAAGCTCGAAACTTGAATTAAACCAGGTACAATGAAAAAGCGAAAATAATTATAGTTTTGAATACAGTTGTTTAGCCTCACTGTTCGAGTTAGGTTTAATACGCAACCCTGAGCGAAGTTTGAAGGTAACGTAAATTGTATCACTGAATACCCAGTATGCTTTGCGACGATTACCTACACCTTAGTAGTAAATGTTATGTTGAGAAAGTGAAAATCTAAGTTAACTCAAGTGCAGCAAATTATTATGGGATGTACTAAATACTACCAGATCTTTCACCCTGGAATAAAATCAATAATTTACTTTCATTTCCTTTTGAAGTCCTTTCTAATACTTTACTGTTGTAAAATGTAACACTGTACTGCACATGTATACATGTATATGCATGACTAAATCAAATTATGAGGAAGTTACAAGTCTGGTTGTATATATATTTTACCTCTAATAATCAACATAATACCTCTCATACTTTTCTCTTTCTTTCTTACACACACACATCCGTGTACCTCTATCAATCAACATACCACTTCTCTCTCTCTCTCTCTCTCTCTCTCTCTCTCTCTCTCTCTCTCTCTCTCTCTCTCTCTCAGCAACTGCACTTGAAATTGTCTTTCATCAGTCTTTTTACGAATCAGAAACTTTCTTAACTCTAGTTCAATCGGTTTTCTTTGTGTCAAATCTATTACTTCCGTTTTAGTGCCAGATAAAGTTTTACTAATCAAACCCAAGGTACTTTTATTCAATTAGTTTCCATCAAATACTGGTACAAATTAATGTTTATTTCTTTCATTGTTCAAGAAACCTTCGCTTCACAATAGTTCATATTGTTAAGAAAGCTTGTGGAATTTGTAATATTGTTGGTCTCTAACACTTCATGTGCAGGATTTAAAATAATGTTCCCACTTAAGATGATATTGTGAAGGTTTGTTGTACTTATACTTTCTCTTTCTTTCTTTCTTTTTTCTTTCTTTCTTTCTTTCTTTCTTTCTTTCTTTCTTTCTTTCTTTCTTTCTTTCTTTCTTTCTTACACACGCACACACTTAGACACACATCCATATACCTCTATCAATCAACATACCACTTCTCTCTCTCTCTCTCTCTCTCTCTCTCTCTCTCTCTCTCTCACACACACACACACACACACACACACATCATTGTACCTCTATCAATCAGTATACCATCCCACCCACCTCTCTCTCTCTCTCTCTCTCTCTCTCTCTCTCTCTCTCTCTCTCTCTCACACACACACACACATCAGTGTACCTCTATCAATCAGTATACCACCCCACCCACCTCTCTCTCTCTCTCTCTCACACACACACATCAGTGTACCTCTATCAATCAGTATACCATCCCACCCACCTCTCTCTCTCTCTCTCTCTCTCTCTCTCTCACACACACACACACACACACACACACACACACACACACACACACGTGTACCTGTATAGTCTGGAAATAATTTGAAGTCCAAACTATAACAATGTAGCGTGAAAACTGGAGTTGGATGTGACCTACTGATTTATTAATAACATATCTTACTCTTTGTTTCTCATTTAAGTATCCCTTACTGGGTTCTTGAAAAGTCTTCTTTCGTCTAATGATTAATCATATAGACTGATTTTAATGCTTGTCGAGTGTTTTCGATATGGTACTGAACAACAGGCTGTATGGACACCGCTTTCCATCATTGACTGAATCAGTTCAAACCCAATATCTGGCAGTAAAATGTGAAACAGATAAAATTAAATCAAATGTTTCTCAATGCCTTTTATCAACATACTATTCCATGGATCATCATCATCATCATCATCATCATCATCTTGACCTAGTGTGGTCATTGAGGCACTGTGCTGCTGGACATCTGAACAGTTCCCTCCATTTGTCTCGATCATGTATGTGCCAATGCCAATGCCTGTGTCTCCGCAAAACCTTTCTTAATCCATTCTGTGATGTTCTCAGTCCACTTTTTGTCTGTCTATCTTTCCTTCTGCCAAGCTGGATACTGCCCTGCATTACTGTTGTGGATAGATTGGTTTCTCTAATGATGTGGCCATACCACTTCAGCTTTCTTATTTTGACATTGGCGAAAAGGTCTTCATAATGGCCTACTTTGTACTTGATGCTGTTACGCACTTCTTAATGTGTGATGTGGTCTTTGTAAGAAATGCCATTGATGGTCCTGTAGCATCTCATTTCATGTGATTTAGATTCTTCGTTGTAATTCTGCTGTCAAATTCCAGGCCTCACATGAATACAGAAAGATTGAGATGACTAGTGCTCTCAATAGTCTGATTTTAGTTTTCAGACAGATATTCTTGTCACTCCAGATGGGTATTAGATTTGATATAGCTGCATTTGTTTGTACTGCTCGTGACAACATTTCTGCTCTTGATCCCTCTTCGATGATTATGGAACTAAGATATTTGAATTGGCCCACTGTTTCCAGTTCCTGTCCTCTGATTTTAATCTTGGTTGAGATTTGTTTGCTACTATTTGTCATCAGCTTTGTCTTCTCGGCACTTATTTCTATGTCAAATCTGGAAGCTATTTTATCCAGGTTCTTCACTAAGGTGGCAAGCTCATCTTCACTGCTTGCTAGCCCATCAATATCGTCTGCAAAGCGTAGGTTGGTGATGTTATGTCCTCTAATGATGACTGTCCCACATTGGTTTTCCAAAGCTTCGCTCATGATGCGCTCCAAGTAGATGTTGAAAAGCGTGGGTGACAGGAGACAGCCTTGCCGTACTCCAACTGTAGTCTTGAACCAGTCTCCCACAGAACCTTGAGCAATTACTGCATTGGTAGCCTTGGCGTACATCTGCTTGATGGTGTTGGTGAACATTTGACCCATGTTGTACTTATTCATTGTGGCCCACAATGCCTCATGCCACACTCTGTCAAAAGCCTTTTTGAAATCTATGAACACATGATAGATGTCTTGTTGATGTTCTGAGTATTTTCACACAGAACCCTGGGATTGAATATTTGTTCTGTTCTGCTTCTTCCACTCCGGAATCCTGGCTGTTCTTCAGCGATTATTTCTTCTGATTGTGGGTTCAGTCTATTCAAGATGATCTTCAGCATCACCTTACTCGCATGGCTGATCAAACTGATAATCTTAAACTGAGTAACAAAAGAGAGCGACAACAAACAAGTTTTGTAAATTTCGACAAATTATGTATTTCCTTAGAATACAAAGTTTTAAAAAATAACTTTCAAAAGAACTTATATTATTGTAAATTAAATCACAGATAGCCCTAAACGTTCTATTAAAATTTAAAACGTATGAAGTACCAATTAAATTTTAACCTCTTCGGTGGCCTGGTGGTTAGAGCGTCTGTCGCGGAAGCGAGAGGGCGTGGGTTCGATTCCCAGTCGAGTCACACCAAAGACTTACAAAAATGGTACAAAAATTTGTCTCGCTTGGAGCTCAGCATTAATAGTTTAGTGTGAGGACTGGTCGGCCTGGTGTCAGGATAATGGGACTGGGTTGAACATCATGCTACATGTCTGCGGCATGATGCCCCAGTGCTAGACATCATTATTAACGGCCTCACTGCAGAGCTCAATACAATATAACTGAAAAAAGGTTAAAGTTACGTTTTAAAAAATCCTAATCAAACAAACAAACCAATTGAATTCCAGAAGTATTCCAAATACATATTTATATTTCACTTGATATGCGAAGCTTATTCAGTTTGTAATGTCAGGGCGTGTAATGATGCATTTATTACAACGCAGATTTGAAACGTCGTGAACTTTGAATTACAAATTGCTTTTAGAGTTTAATGTATTAGCATATATCTAGATATTTTTCATTATTATGACCAGTTTGGTTTTATTGTAGCTGACGTTAGAGCTGTCTATTTGTATATACGTATGTCTGTACATGCGGAGGAACCAAGAATGTAGACGTAGCTAATTCAAAGGTGTTGTATGCTGTCTGTACGAGGGTATACGTATAAACTGTACATATACGTACAAACTGTACATGTGGTGGATCCGTAAAGGGTGCGAGCGGCCGATAAAAGTTTGCCAACCCAAGGATTCGGTTAAAATGTAAGTTTCTTCAGCTTTCGAATCTTAAGACTGTACAATGGTCAAGAAGCTTGTTTGTTCCAATTTTTGCTTCAATTGGTTGACGAGTAGAGCTGTCTAGAGCTGTTTGTCTGTATGTACGTATGTCTGTACATGTGGTGGAGCCACGAATGTAGACGTAGCTAACCCAAGGGTGCTTTATGTTGTCTGTACGTTTGTATACGCATGACTGTACATGTGGTGGATCCGTAAAGGGTGCGAGCGGCCGATACAAGTGTGGGCCAACCCAAGGACGCAGTGAAACTGTGCGGTTTATCAGTTTATGAATCGTACGACTGCACAAGGGTCAATAAGCATGCTTGTTCCAATTGTTGTTTCAGTTGGTTACATTTTCATTTACATGAGATTATTTTGAATCTTAGTTGTATTCCAGGAGATGTAAATCTCACAGTGCACACCATTATTTAAAACACATTTGAATACCTTGAGATTGTTTGAATCTTAATCGTAGTCCATACGTGAGATTATGTGAATATCTTACAGTGCATACTATTATTTGAAACGATCCATGTGGTTGATTGAATCTGTATTTCAGATTGATATAAGAGTTTCGGTTTATTTTCAATGTGTGAATGTTTGTTTAGATTGATTGGATCAATCATATGTTGAGAGCGTGTGAGGATCATTGTATTTATACACCATATATGTTTCTTTAATTAATTAATTTCATAAATTTCCATCTTTCACACACTGTGATTGTGTTATTCATTTAGTCCAAAACCCACTCGGCTGCTATTCTGCAACAGATGTGCCTGTCGTACTGAAGTTGCTAATGTATCGATTGCATGAAATGTGGTTATGTGTCAACAGTCTTTTGATGTATCACAAAATATATTTCAAAATGTCCTTGGCTGAATTCGTCATTATTCCTAATTCCAAATTAATCGTTTAATCCATGAAGGATTAATAGTACATTGTAACTCTAGTGACTCTTTCACATACAGATATCTAACCAAACTGAAAAAAGCAGCAATAAAACTGACTCCGCTTTAGATGTTAAAGTAAGCATGAGTATTGTTGTCTTCCAGTAAACAACATTGAAATAAAAAGACATGACGTTGGTCAATCTCTTGTCTAAAACATTCAATGCTTTTCAACACTTTTACGAATTTCTAAGTGACAAACTGCTATCATACATTCAGATAGATGTAAATATTTACTTCCATTCATAAAGATATGAACATCCACTATGGATAATGTCGTTCATAAAAACATTTCAAGTTTGATTAAAGTCTAATCAGAAATATGCCTTTCATAATGATATAAGCACAATCAATCATATCCAAGATCACCTTTTTGCTATGTGTGGATGTTGCTCATTTAGGGAACAAACAGTCCTTGGCTAAACGAGCCTGGAGAACTAAAACTCATTGTAAAAAAAATACAATTTCGTGTCTGTAGCCTAATCTTTACGTAGAACAATAAATATATCTTCGAATTATATGGCCATTTTCTATGGACACTGTGACAGACTATGCAGTAAAAATTAAAATTGTCGTACACGGCATTATCGATCTGGTTTGATAACTTGATGATACAAGTTTATATTACTACTTTGTTCACAATGATATCCGAATAAAAGGATTTTTTTTTTTAACGTTTATAAGCTCAGTCAGTCAAATGCATGATAGCATAATAGATATGAGTCGATTTCGCCCATTTTCGAACTACTCTAAAAGGTTTATGACAAGAGTCTATTTAGCTTCATTGTAAGTCTAATCAGCTAATCTTCATTATCGTCAACACCACATAGCAGGTGAAATATAAAATCACGAGTCCACTGGATGAAATAGTCTTTGCTATTAAGTTGCTTACTTTCGAAGTACATTCTGGGGTAAATGGTAAATTCAAGGGGACAAGTACACTCGTCAAGAAGAATAATGTTTAGAATGGATTTTTCTGTCTTGCTAATTCCTTGGGCTATCCCAGTGAAATATTTAAAGTCACTAGATGGTACCTCATTTGTATCCATTATCAAGACAACGTGCTTGCTAGACTCCATTTGTTCTGTCTGAGTTTCCCACCTCTGTTTTCCGGGATCTACATTCTGGCTGTTTCTGGCGATTCTTAGCCCAAAATTCCCAGACAAAAATTCCTCCAGTTTCTCAGCGAGAACAGCGATAGTCTTATCTGTCCCTGTGTCTTCGTCATATAGAAGAAAAATGTCAAATTTTGATTTAGCTATTGAGTTTACATGAAACGCCTGTTGAAATCTTTCACCGGCATTTTCTCTCTTTCCCATAGTGACTAAATAGAAAGCACACTCAAGGTATACCCTCAAACGAAACTTTTTACTAATTACAATCCCGTTTGTTTCGCTTTCGTCTAACAGATGAGCTGCATCCTCATAACAATTTTCCTTTAGTAAAGTTTTAATCTCACCACTAATTATTGTGGGATCGTTTGCTTTATCCCCACCCAGTTTCCGAATTTCTTGAAGAAGGGATCGAGTTTCGGCTGGTCTCTCGAGTACTTCACCGAGATTTGCAAGTTCTATCAACATCGCAGCATTCGGTTGTCGGTGTTGGAACATGTCTTTTAGTACTGGATATGACTTCCATTCATTTTTGGGAAAATCGAGCGTTTTACCTTCTGTGGATGCTATTTTTTCTAGTGCTTTTCTCCAGTATATGACAGCATCTGTCTCCCATTCTGTTCTCCGCTCGTCATCTGCCTCGTGTTCAGCAATATCTCTACAGCAGGCACCAATATTTTCATAGCAAGAAACTTCTAGAATGGCTGTGATGCTCTCTTCCATTTTCAACGTCATCAAAAATACTTCACGTGCTTCCTTAAATTTCTTTATCTGTCTCAAAAGTACACCCTTATCCAAAGAAGCCCATCCGTTGCCCAGTTCTATGGCTTCGTTTAGATGGCGCAAAATTTCTTGTACATTTTCCTCTTCATCCTCTGGTATGCTGAAGACACGGTCCAACCCTTTAGCGCGTGACCTCGTTGGTTGTTTAGTGCTTGTGTGTTGTAAAGTACTGTCAGCTTGTCTAGTTGAATATTTAATGCTTCTCTCCCTTTCTGAAGTTGCTGACACGGACTTTTCATTTCTTTCAACAGTTGTTCTTGTCTTTGTCGGAAATAATTCTTGTTTACTGCGATTGTGTCTATCAGAGGACCGACTGGAAACGTTGCTGCCCTTGGCCCCTTGGACCACGTTACCTAAAAACGTTTTATGGCGAATACCGGTACTAACTGGGTCATATATATCCCTGGTTTCATTGTTATAACCTCTCTTGGCAAACAGTTTGTCTTTCAGTCTCAGCTTCAAAACAAGAGCAAGATGATGATGAGCATATGATGTATTTCTTATACTTAGAGACTTTCTCAATACTTCCTCTGCCTTGTCTAGTTTCTTTATATACTTATAAAGTTTTCCACATATTTTCAATACGTGGGAATCCTCATCACATATTTCCATTGCTAAATCAAGAAGACCTTCGACACCTTTGTCCTTAACTTTTTGGGGAAACAATTCTTCTGTTAGATATTTGTTTAGGCTAACACCTTTTGGAGTTCTATATAAAAGTTCTGCGAGGGATGCCCAACATCTACCCCTCCATCTTGCTGAAGAATTGGAACAAGCAACTTCATATAACAATTCTGCTCCTCGCTTTATGCATTCTTCATCGTCCCTCTTTTCCCATCCTTCTCTGGGCATGTTTCCAAAATTACATAACTTCCGATATATGATTCCGAGATCTAATTTCCATAAAGCTAAATTAATAGGATCTTTATCTTGTTCACCCATGTCACGAACTACGTCCTCAAGCATATCTTTGGACTTCACGAGATAGGAAGGACCAAATACAGAATAGCAGTACGCTATTTCCGCTCTTCCAACGAGGAGTATGTTATGTTTTGATTCTGATAATTTATTTAGTTCTTTGTTTCCTTCGCTAAGATAACCATCCTCCCACTTCATCCAGAGCCTATTGAAAAGAGAGACAATATTTTCTTTATCCAGTTCTAAAGCTTTTATGTTGTAACTATACGCAACATCTCTCTCATCTGCATTCCAACAAAGAAAGGAAAGTAAGTTATATATCCTTACTCGCTCTGTAGTTGATTCAAATTCATCGGACAATATTTTCCCCTCGAACTTCTTCTTATACAATTCTATTTTCTTGCTGCTCTTCAGCTCTTTGATTTCAAGGTTGAACAACGAGGGAAATGCTTGAAATTTTTTTTTAAACTGGGCTTTTTCTTTATCCATTTTTCATCACCCTGTAAATAATAATAATAATAATAATAATAATAATAATAATAATAATAATGCTGTTTAGTAAATACAAATTCACACGAGATCAATTTTAGTTCCACCGCATGCATCTTTGATCCAAATGTTAAATTCCTGCTGATAAGGAATTGTACAAGGAACATATATGTGTTATTTACATAGGATAACACACACGCACACATAAATCCATGACATTAAACTCTACGTTAGGATGCATGTACTTTGGAATATTATTTTAAGAGCAGTAGTAGTATTCTCGAAGGAATTTTTTTATTCTGTTTGTCCGGACGTGTGTCTAACTGCAATCAACACTTAATCAATTAATATATAATCTTAATAAATACTACAAATGTCGTGTTTGTATGAACTCAGACAAATGTAATATGAGAAATTGCGACGTTGTCGAGTTCGATGGAAGTCATCTCTTCCTATATAATTTTGAATATATCTATGATTCATGTTGAGTCGAATATTTCGCAGAAAATTTAAATATTTTTGACGGCATAAATTAGAGGCTTGAGTGCAAACTTTCTACATGCCTTGCGAAAGGGTAGCATTTATCGTCATACATAGCTACGGCAATATGCAATACAAATGTCAAAACACTATATATATATATATATATATATATATATATATATATATATATATATATATATATATATATATATATATATATATGTGTGTGTGTGCGTGTGTGTGTGTATATATACTATATATATATGTGAGTGTGTGTGTGTATATATATATATATATATATATATATATATATATATATATATATATATAGAGAGAGAGAGAGAGAGAGAGAGAGAGAGAGAGAGAGAGAGAGAGAGAGAGAGAGAGAGAGAGAGAGAGATTAATACTATCCGAATCATCGTGATTATATGCTAATAGAATATGGTCTGTCGACTTCAACAATTTTGTATGCTCTGACTCCGCATCAGTGGGCAGAGGACGTTTGTAACAATCTTTAAGCTGCTAGGTTTGCATACCGTGAAACTGGTGTTTGAAATCACGGACACAAGTGTCAACACGAAGGTTGTTGTTGTTATTGTTGTTGTAGGGTTTAACGTCATTTTTTCAGCACACTATAGGCTATACATGGCGTCCAGTATTAATGAAGGAGGAAGAACCCGGGAAAAACCCCGGAAAGAACCACCGACCCACGAAAAGCTACTGGCAAGCTTTCTCAGATACCCACATCGGCCAAATCTGAGACTCGAACCCACGCAGACAGAGGTGAGATGGCAATGATCCTTAACGGAGAGCGCTTTAGACCACTCGGCCACTCGGGACCCCTTCAACACGAAGGTAACGATCCAGATACACACAAATGTGGCCCCTATGCTGAGACCTTGCAACTAATGAAATGTACTTTGCTTAATGGAGTTATCATTTATGACTTTGTGTCTAATGATATGTTGTACTTTGTTGTATAACTTAGCATTAAAAGCTTTCATTAATGGGTTTATAATTATTTTGCTTCAGTAGCTTTTATTCGCAACCAACATAAATAAATAAAATTTAACATTAATCTATGATTTTATTTCACGAGTTAAGGTTGTTACGTTTATTATTCTTATTTGATCTGTAAACTCTCTACTAACTATATTCCTTTCTCCAACTTGATATAGCTCCAAATGAAGTGAACAATAATACTATGTTTACCATCCTGACATTAAATGTCCAAAACATTAACGATTTTTCAACATTTTAGTAAAGCTAACATTTTCATAACACCTTTTGCTCGTTGTTTCATTGCGAAGCAGATGATATTTGTATTTTCATAAGAGCCTCTATACGATAATGATGCTTCTAAAGTGGGTATATATATATATATATATATATATATATATATATATATATATATATATATATATATATATATATATATATATATATATATATAAACAAATAGGAAATTATTTTGATGAGACTTTTCCGATTAATGGCATTATATTTTAATGTTGTTTTGCTCATTAAAAATAAAATAAATTTAGAAATCTGATACTAATTTAAATCAACATAATTATTCACTGTGTTTTTAAAATTGGTGAAAATAAAACAACCTAAACTTGAATCAATCATTCCAAAAAGTAAGTGAAAAAGAATGGGGAATTTGAAGAATTAGACGAAGGAGAGAAGAATTTACACCAAGTAATAAAAAACGAAAGAAACAACTGGAAGTGGTATTTCTACCTTGACGACGTCAAGGGGAAGTGGTCCTTTTCCTTGTCCTAATAATAATTCTTCTGACGTAGATCGACGAGAAAATCTGACTGGAGGAATATAAGCCTGTAATAATCATCCAGAAATAATTACCGAAATATCTGATATTTGTAGCAGCAGAGGGGGTGAACAGACCAACTTTTTAGACAAATATTTCGTAAGCGATTTGGTTTAAAACCGAAACAAAACAAAAAATCTTACGATGATAGTGCCAATTTAGTTGTCACAAACACAGGGGCTGCGACACTACAACGTTCCAAGGCGACGTTTTATAAGCGGTCGTCGTTAATAATGAAAAAAATAATCTTACAACGATGTTGTCATTTAGTTTGCTGTTCACCCCCTCTGCTGCTGGAACTTTCTGTTCTGGGTTAATAATTTTTTTACGATGAAAATCACTACGATTTCAACCGAATATTTGATCAAGTCCGATACGATATCGTGTCCCAGGGTCATGCAAATTTATTGTTACAAATCCGTACGGGGTTGACTGAGCGTTACTAAAGAAATTTCTAAACTGATTATGATCCATATCACCGCAGCAGCAAGTTTGCCAAATATTTCTAAGAGTATGAGTATCAACTCCGTTAAATACACACAATAAATTGCAGTTATCTCTGATCACTTTTGGAATCTGTGTGTAGCGTTGAGTGACATATATCACGTCCGTGCTTTTATGCCTGCCTCGGGAAAATATTCTAGCAGGATTTTATTGTTTATCTAACATTACATCATCGTATACAACTAAATTGTTAATACTTCCATCGAAATCTTCTACTGATGGTGCCTCGTCAATATCGGTTATAAATTCAATAATACCCTCGCCGGCAATCTCTGAAGCGTTTTCATTAAAATCCTTTAACACTTTATAGCATCGTTGATCATCTACGCTAGGAGCAACTAAATACAACTTATCCCACTTCATCCATCTCATTACTAAATTGAGCAACAATTGCGTCTTGCCGGATCCAGATGGCCCGATTATAATCATCCGGATAGAGTTTGGTAGCGCTGCATGATGCTTAACTGGTTCTCTTGCTTTAGTCGCTGAAAAATCAATTATATCCATATCTCTATACATAAATTATGGATCTATATTGTGTGAAGCGTAAAACTAGTACTGGCACAGATGACTTGACGACGATTACAACTAAAAATAACCGATCAGCGCTTTCTGGTAAATGCGTACAATGTGGTACAAAGAAATTTAGATTTGTGTCTATGAGATCTGCAGGAAATGCTATAATTTCTGATGATTTAAAAAAAAAACGAGGAGTTGATATCGCAGCCAAGCTAACTAAACTCCCTGGAACCCCATGGGCAAAGTATCCAGGAGAAAAACACCTTTCAGGGTATAGTTATTGTGGACCGGGAACAAGACTTGATATCAGACTCAATAATCATAACCAACCCAAAATTGGTGAAGAACCAATAAACGCCATTGATAAGGCGTGTCACGCTCATGATGTTGCATATAAGAGCAGTGATTTGCAACACAGACATCTAGCAGATGTGAAATTAATTCATGCATTAAATGCTATTCCTGATAAATCCTTCAAAGAAAAATTAGCTTCATTTTTGATAAAATCGGCTATGAAAAGCAAATTGATGTTAGGTGCCGGTAATTAATAACAACATGGAATCTATTTATTATTCTCCAAAAGGATACTGGCGGGGTAACGCTGCAATCAATAAACTCGCCAGCGCTGCAAAAGTGAAAAAAAACCACTGCGGCTAATTGGTTATCCAAACAAGCTATATGGCAAATTTATCTACCAGCGTCTAAGCAAATTAATTACTCGCATTTTGATGTGACTGTCCCTAATGAAGTTCATCAAGCTGATATATTATTTTTGCTACATGATCGTGGTTACAAATACGCGTTAACCGTAGTTGATGTTGCGAGTCGATACAAAGAAGCAGAGCCGCTGAAAACAAAATCATCAACTGAAGTCGCTTCTGCATTTGAAAGGATTATCGACGAGGTCCTCTGCACTGGCCAAATCTGTTACAAGTTGATCCTGGCAAGGAATTTCATGGTGTGGTTGCATCTACAATGAAACATCATAATGTCACCATACGACGAGGACATACTGCGTTACATCGCGATCAAGCAATTGTAGAACGATTTAATCGGACTCTTGCTGAGCGGTTATTTGGATATCAATACGCAAAAGAATTCATCCAAGAAAAGCGATCCCGTGAATGGGTCAAAAGGTTACCAGGGGTAGTTGCAGCGCTAAATAACGAGATTACTAGAACAATTAATATGAAACCTATCAACGCGATTAAAAAGAAGTCTATACCTAAAATGAAAATTCAAGCAATTTCACAAGAGGATTCTAGCATTTCTCAGCCCATCCTTGGTAGTAATGTCACTGTTAGGTATTTGTACGAACCAGGAGAGCTTGAAGGTGGCAGAAAAAGGGCTACTGATCCTATTTGGAGTGTTACTGTACATAAAATATCCGGCATAACACGATCAACTGGTAGACCAGCAATCTATAGACTGGATTCAATTGCCCCTCAACAAGGATTTACTCGACAACAACTGCAAGTAATACCCAAGGATACTCAATTACCACCACGGGGTCTTAACTAGCACCCCCCAGAGGCATTGTGCTGGCACCCCGGCGCCTGTTGCACTCAAGACATGTTAGCATCACATTATCTCTTGTATGACCAATACTGCTATTTTTTCTATCCACGGTAAATTGTCGAGAATCCCTATCTGACTAACACCAATTCATTACACAATTGCAACTCGCGCAGTGATTATTCTGTTGCTGTTTCAACGTCATTATTAATTCAACATCAATATCAAATTCTCTATTATTTTTTTTATCCTGCTGTTTATAACCAGAAAGTTTTTTTTCTGATTATGTCCTTGACGCTGTCAGCGCTGACAGTATCACTTATTGCATTGTCATTAGGATTTTCAAGGACAATTCTTCTAAGCTGATTTATTTTTCGTACTCTGGATACTGCGAGATAGACTAAATTCGACCATTCGATGCGATTATCTACCATCCAAACAATTGTGTCTGTGATAGTCAATCCCTGTGAAGAATGTATCGTCGCTGCGTATCCTAGCGTCCATGGGGATTTATAAGCACTCCCATGAATGATTTTTGGGAAACGTGGAGACCAAACGATTTGATAATTGCAAGTAGAAAGATAGTCAGAGACACACTTCAGATGAAGTTATTTGAAACGCATCTTCAACGACGCTGATATCAACCAGCACAATATCATTTAATACGAGAATTTGTTTTTCATTTTGTCCTGGAATATCAACTTCTATATTCTGTTTTCGTGTATCCGATGGCCTATAACACAACGGTACTGGAAGTGTTGCAAATTTTTCTTTATGCGTTTCAAATAACTTCATCTGAAGTGTGTCTCTGACTATCTTTCTACTTGCAATTATCAAATCGTTTGGTCTCCACGTTTCCCAAAAATCATTCATGGGAGTCTCTGAAATTATTTCACGCGCTATTTCACACTGGATTCTATCCGGTTGTAATCTAATTAGCGCTTTGAATTCTCGTAATTGTTCATCAAGTGATCTATAATCAGTGTTAATTTCTTCATAATAGTCTACAAAACCCTTTAGCGACTCATGTGGGAATGCACCGACAAAAGGTGGTGGTTGGCCGTGATCACCGCACATGACAACTTTTGTGTTTTTGTTTAACAACCACTCGAGAAATGTTTGTAATACATCTAATGACACTGTGCATATTTCATCCCAAATTATGATTTCAGGAATGAATTTATCAACCATTCGATCAGGGGTCCATTCATCGCCTTTCCATCGAAAGAAACTATGGTAAGTACAGGCATTTACCCCTCGTTGTTTCATCTCTCTGGCGAGTCTGTGAGTTGGTGTTAGCACAATCATGTTTGACCGACGAAATAATTCGATTGCACGAGTTGTCTTTCCTGACCCACCACAACCGTTTAAATAAACTGTCTTGTATCTACATATTGGATCAGATACCGGTGGTGCATTAGAAAATTCTGATTGAATTTCAATGGGGTTACATGAAAGATATTTATCATCCATGGTAACGTCTGCGGATTCACAATACTCATGTAGTGTTTCCTTTTTAAATCGCCAACGCCCCCAATTTTCCTCGGGATCTGTGAATGCCGCTACAGCTGATTTGTATTTATTGTGTATATACATCGAATCAGTGGCTACTCTAACCGCGGTATTAGGAAATCTATTTATCATCGAAAATAGATTAATAGAAGCATAGGCTAGCATAGAACTTCTCAAATGTGTGTACTGGGAATTATATCCATCACAGTAGGTAACAACCGTACCCAATTTGTCACCATTGGATAGAAAAGCATCCTTACGGGATACAAGTTTTCCCTGTTTCGTTAAATCCGCTACAATAAAATCGTATTCAGCGACGTCTATGATCAACCGCGAAGAATATTTTGCATTGTCGTATCTTCCACCCTGGGTAAATTTACCGATTATTCTTCGTCCAAAATCTTTTGCTTGTTCTTTTTTAATTTCAAATAACTCCTTAGACCAATTCATGATTTGTTTTTCATTGAAATCAGGAAATTGTTTTCGCTTTTCGCTAATTATACGATCTAAATCGGGTTGTGGTAGCCAAACTTCTTTCTGAGATCGATAGCATATAATAGCTTCACTGACAATTAACGACTGTAACATCTCACAATCCATCATATATCTCAATAGCACTATTGGAATCCACGCCTTTTCAGATATATGTCTACCAAGCCAAAAATAACTACACGGATGTAACCCTGTAGCTAATTCGAATGATATCACACGAGCGAATCCAGTTAAATCAAAATCAGGCAATGGACCATTAATCGCAAC
The DNA here is from genome assembly GCA_029339505.1 of Unio delphinus. Lineage (NCBI taxonomy): Eukaryota > Metazoa > Mollusca > Bivalvia > Unionida > Unionidae > Unio > Unio delphinus. The sequence continues at coordinate 26,081,780 of JAQISU010000042.1, forward strand.
ACGAGTCATTTCATGCGTGGGGTGTCCAAATCGTTTAAAATAGTTACTACATTCCCCATACCCGAGAAAACTTCCAGGATAACACGCGGATATATCAACTGAAATCATACCATCACGTATTTTGTATTCCACAGTCCTCCATGACCAAATGCGACGCAACTCAATTTAACGTCCTCGAGAAAATCACTTCGTGTTGGACGTCATGAGTTTTTTTCTCTTGCAAAGTGAGCTCCCACTGATGAAATAGTAAAACTATCCGTTAATAGTTTTTCATGGAAACTCTCCGGTGAAAAATCATTAGCGATTTTTCTCATTCTAGTATCTAACTCTTCAACGCGATATAATTCACCATTTGGTCTTACAAATTGATCAAATCCTGATTCGGAACCAACACTACTAAGTAACCACACTGACACAGGATCATCTTTAAACAACGCATGAATAGCATCAAATAATTTCTCTTCATAGAAAACATCCCCGAGGAATTCCGGGGGGATATATCTCACGGTTCTATCTCGAGGAAATACTATTACTGCAGGTGTCCACGCGTGTTCGTTATGATCAATAATTTGTATTGGCGCTCCTCGCGATTGATATTTCGGTTCGTATAATACTTCTCCGGTTATTGTCGTTGCTGATATTGGGAATTTTAATGATGCTTCTAATTTAGCTATATCAGAAATCTTTGCACCGTGCTGTTTCACTGTCAGTTTCCATTCGGTTATTTTCCTACGTCGCAGATCAGTCAATTTATTTCCCCGGGATGCATTTGTGAAGTGTTCCATTACCCGTGTTGCTACACAATTCAGTGAGCTAGAATATTTCATAGGAGCTAGTTTTGCAATATCGGGTTTATCATTTAACGGATATATTCCATAAACGATTGCTGTTACAGGATAAGATCTCTCGTAGTATGGTTTGTCAATTCCAGTTAGAATTCCTGGTTTGGAATCTCTACTCACAATGACAGTTTTTTTATCCCTAAGGATTGGTTCAAATTTATCCCTGATAATCCATTTGCCTTCGACTTCGATAATGAATTTTATTCTGAAAAAATACTTCTGTTGGGAATTGCTTTGCAATGAAAATCCTTTGGATTTTAGACCCTTGTATTTCCAGCCCCTTGGCGGGCCAAAGTGTGAAATTATCTCAGCTGCTCTTTCATCGTTCATAGTAGCATCGATGTTGGGTACAGTGACATCTTCATCAATAATTCGAAATGTCGACCAACAGTGTGCTGCACCGTCTAGGTAGAATTCATTAAAACACTCCCTGATTTTACCCAGTATAGTTCTATCACCGATTAGACGTTTTGGTGTATCAGAGGCTCTATCGAGATTGAAGTTAGTATTTTTCCAGGGCTTAATTTTTGATAATCTCTTGAACTCATTATCGAGATTAAAATTAGCATTTTTCCAGGGCTTAATTTTCGATAATCTCTTGAACTCATTATCGAGATTGAATTTAGTATTTTTAAATATATATGTAAATGAACCAAGAATTCAGACCACACCCTGTGATTTTAAATTATGAAGCATCCAGTGATGGTACTGTTAGACACTGCATTTTGAAGAAACCAGTTGGGTGGGATAATGGTATGGGGTATTTGATGTTTGGCGCTGGAAAGAAGAAATATTACTGCCATCGTTTCGTGTATGAATGTTTTTATGGATTGATCAATGATGGTTTTGTTATCGATCATAAAGATTCCAATCCAAAGAATAATTCTTTATCAAATCTGCAAGCTATCACACAAAGTGAGAATACCAAACGAGGAAAGACTGGCACTTGTTCAAAAAAAGCGAGACCCGTAAAATCTTTGAATACAATAACTAATGAAGAAAAAATATTTCAATCTATGAATGAAGCCAGTGGGTATTTCAATATTTGTAGAGCCTCAGTACGATATGTTGCAGAAGGAATCTATCGATCGGCGATTTAAAAAAAGACCGGACAGAAAATTCAATTTATTTATGTCTGATGCGTCATATTTTTCATTTATAAATATGTAATTATAGAATATGAATTCTGAAAAAATGAATAGCATTATTGATGAAATTCTAAAATTGAAAAGTCAGGATATCAAACTATCAGATGGGTTAAATCCTGATCAAATCATGTCAGATTTTCAGGATATAGAATACGGAGTTAACACTGACAAGTATATGCTACCAAAGAAATATGCGCTAATTAAAAAAATTCAGAATTCTATTCGGGACTCTCTTGCATTTTCCAGTGACGTAAGTGTGTTTGTGCCGTTATTTACTATCGTAGAGGGAATACGAAAAGAATTGGGTAGGGAATACGAATTGAAAAAGGATATCAATTCAAAAGTTAGAAACATAAGAGCGTTAATTCAAGAAAATGAACGATTTTGACCGTGACCGACCCTCAAAAAGATTTTGTCATTTTTTGATTGTGACCGACCCTCAGAGAGATTTTCATTTTTGTTTTAGCATTTTTTGATTGAAAATGTCAAAATAAGTGAATAAAAAATATTTCACACACACTGAATAAAAAATATTTCACACACACTGAATAAAAAATCGATAGGCCGTTAATGGTTGGTTTTCCCGATACGACTGTTCAGATTGATCAAAATAGAATGGCGCAAGTGTCAGAATTAATTATTTTATTCAGAAATATGACACTTGCGCCATCAATGATAGAGCTGTTAAAACAATCAAATAAGACTTCTACGGTGGTGTTAAAAATCATCCGACATGTCTGACATGTAACAAAAAATGGGGAAAGGGTGAAAATTAAATTATTATAGAGAATTTCACCCTTTCCCCATTTTTGATAGGGCTGTTAAAACAACAAAATAAGACTTCTACGGAAGATGTTAAAAATCATCTGACATGTCAAATTAACTGAAAAGTGTTTTCGTCTGTTAGGTCAGGTTCGGGAAAATTGTTTTGCAATTGAAAAATTGTTTACGATTTCAAATAATGGTCAATGAAGCATTAACGACCCGATTGGCTCGTGAACGACTAGATGCAATCAAGAGATTTATACCAATTCGAGACTCTGTAAGGAATAAACTGCAACAACGACAGAGTTTACAAACGGATTTTGCTGTGGGATCTGAAGAATTGTTTAAACCAGTAACCATATCAACGAAAGGGGTAGAGCGTGCTATACGGGGAGACGTTCCCGAGACGGGGAAATCTCTTATTGGTGAACTTGAAAAAATAACTGAACAAACAAAACAAGCTGTACAAAAACTGGAATCTAAAACACCTAAATCAAAAAGAACAGTAGATGATTTACGCGTGAGATTTAACGAGGAAGGGTTAGCAGCAATTGATAAGACTGATTTAGCAGAAATTCCTGCGCTTGTTGTTACGACTTATGAAAACAGGAAAAAAATGTTGAAACCAGAACATCATAAGTTTGTTAGGAGTATAACTCACTGGGCTGATATATTCTACAAAATCAAAACTAAAACAAGTCAAATTGATACCGATAATGCATCATACATTGGATATATTAATGCGGTGGGTACAGTTTATAAACGATTTGAAGAACTAAAACAACAACAAAAACCGCAAAAATTGCAAGGAAAGCGACAGCAACCTGCAAAGAAAATATCTTTTTCACCTGAAAAACAACAACTACCACCTGATCGAGATGATGATGTTCTTGATTATTTACAAGAAACCGATTTAGAAGAACTGGATAAAGCAACTGGTTATATCGGGAAGGGGTTGCAAGATTCCAGTGAAAACGCTAGCGTTGGAAACTCAAAGAGTTTCTGTCCTGGTAGTGTTCTCAGTGATATATCACGATTAGAAGTTCTTGTAGGAGGGTTTCGAGCTGGAAATAACTCACCGGAAATAATTAATGAAGCAGCTGATATCTGTAGACGGTTATTTCAAGGCGGTATCATGGATATCAGCACATATCGAGATTTCATTGGCGAGTTAGTGGAAAGTGGGTATCATAGTGACTAAAAATCCTTTGGATTTTTTATCACCGGGACTGAATTTATAATTGACAAATTGTTTTACAATTGAAAAATTGTTTCTGATTTCAAATAATGATCACACACTACAATCATGATAAACCAACCCTGTCTATATAGTTAATTCACGGTTTCAAGTTTATAGAGCATACTATGGTGATGGTTTAGGTAATACCATTGCTGGGTTATTTGCAAGAATGGCCCCAAAAGTGATGCCGTTAGCTAAACAATTATCTATGAAAGCAATTGATGTTATTCGTGATAAGGGTATTAGTGCTGTTGGAGATCTTGCCGGAAAAGCGTTTTCAGCCGCGAAGAATAAAATAACAGCGCTAGTGAAATCATGGAGAAAGAAACCGTTACCGTCTAAAGCGGAAATGCCTGCAAGTGTTAGTAAAATTATAAATAACGCAGTAGATGAAAAACTAGCGTCGTTGATAACCCCCGACCAAAGCAATATTGCAAATATGACAGCAGAAAGCGGCTTTAAAAAACTACGACGATGAAATCCTACGGATTTTCACGCTAGCGTTTTTCACGATGAAAATCGTTTACGATTCCACGATTTAGACTCTGATAAATAGAATAAAATGTTCAAAAAGTCACCTGATCCAGCGTTTGATATAGACGCCCCAGTTGGCAAGGATGATTCTGTACGCGATTATCAATATTACGCCTATCATGCAATAGACTCAAATAGTCGATCAAGAATTGAACTTCAAGTCCATGATACCAGTAAGTATTTTCTACCCGCTGAAGCGTTTATTGAAATCGAAGGAGAACTTGTACCAGCTGCTGATACTACTGCTGTACCAGCACCGTATCCAGCTAGTACTCAAGTCGGTTTTGTCAATAATGGTATTATGGCGTTATTTGAGAGTGCAAGATACCTCATCGATGGAAAAGAAATCGAGTCTATAGATCGCGATGTTGATGTGACTACAACAATAATCGGGTTAGCGAGATATTCTGATGATTATACAAGATCAGCAGGACCTTCTATGATGTTTGCAAAAGATGTTAAAAATAACGCTGGAGGAAATCTATTTATTATAAGACGACCACAGAATAATGCTGATGCTGCTAATGTTGATGTCGAGAATATGATTATAAACAACGATCCTAACTTCAATCTAGGGGCTGCAACACGTATTTCAATGTTGCAAGGAGCGTAAATCATTTTCATGCGCGATTCCACTGCATCATATATTTGGATTCTGTAGAAACGTCCGAAAAGTTATCTACGGGGCGAAGCATACAGTATCGCTTGTACGAAAGAGTGATGATAATAACGCAATTCGGAGGATTTCAGCAAACGCAGCTGCAGATCATGTAAATGATGATGCCGGTAAAGTTATTTTAACAAAACTATCATTGTGGATGCCAGTGTTGACTCCATCCATCACCGCAGAAGAACGATTACTATCATTTATGGACCAAGGAGGAAAATCATTACTAAGTTGGCTAACCGTGAGTACAGATGTTAAACAATCAAATATCAACGGGTTATTCACTTGGAACCTAGCATCAAAACAAGGTGTTGCTGCGCCACGTCATATATTTATTGCGTTACAGGATAACACACGAGTTTCAGTCATATGATATTTGATCAATTAGGTGTTAAAGACGTCTCACTGAGAATAAACGTCCAGCAGGAACCATCCGAAGATGTACAACTTGATTACGGTCAAAATCATATTGCTCGCGTGTATCATCGGTTGTTGTCGTTTATGGCACGCGATCAAAATGTTGATACTGGTCTACAAATATCACAATTGGATTTTAAGAATCTGTATCCGATCTATTACTTTTCGCTGAAACATCTTGATTTAACAAGACAATCCGTCGTGGATATACACTTTAGAGCTAATGTGCTTCGTGGTGTTATTGCTAATTATAGAGCAGTTGCTGTCATTCTCAGCGAAAAATCAATGCTACTTGAAGGTGTTGGAGGAAAAATGAGAGTGGTAGATGCGCCAGTGGAAAATCTATGATTTTCAAAAACATGTAATCGAAACTTTATAGCGATTAGATCAATCTGTTATTGTATAATGTCGTATAGTAATATCAATGTGTCGTTGACACCGGGTCAATTAAAAAAATTGCAATCCAAATCAGCTAAGCAATGTGGAAACACAATCACGCTGAAACCCAATCAAATGACTGGCGGGGCGAATAAATTGTCGTTGACAACTCGTCAAGTAAAACATTTCAATGATGCACTTGTAGCAAAAAAAAGGTGTTCACATTACTCTCTCTGCGGCTGCTATCAAAAACATTATTAAAACAGGCGGTTTATTCCCGTTGTGTGCTGCGTTTCCAGCGTTGATTGCGGCAACAGCCCCAGCGGTGGCTAAAGCGGCAGCGTTAGGGGCTGTTGGTACCGCGGCAGGAATGGCACTAAAAAAGGCAACTGGGCAGGGTTATAAAAAAAGGGGAAAGGGTCTAAGACTACCAGGAACCACGTATTCGTGGTACAGCGGAAAAGGCCTGAGACTAGGACCGGTTTATTAACTCAAAAATCTTCGATTGGAAATCCTTCAGATTTCACGCCAATGTCCAATTTTGATTTACTCGATGCTGCTAAAAAACTAGCCATAAAAAACTTTAGAGGTGTTTTTATGAAGGATCAATTACCAGCACAACCTAATCACGTTGAAACCGGTATCATTAATCTCGATAACAGTACCACGTGGGATTGTCTATTTTGATTCATATGGATTAGCCCCGCCAAAAGAGTTTATGCGTTATATAAAAACTTTTCCAATGAAAACTTGGTATTCTACGCTACCAACACAACAAATGAATGACCCACCAATATGTGGCAGCGAAGTATTAAATGTCCTTGACGCTATTTCTAACTCCTTGGGTAACCCAAGGGGAAAACCACCACATGTTGTCGTAAATGAATACACAAGCAATCGCTTTTTAGAGAGAGAGAGAGAGTTTTACAATAACATGATTGATATTTGGGGAAGACCTCTATCAGCGCATAAGAAACCCGGTGCCGATGGCACTGCAACCGGTGATATAAAAAAACTAATCGAAGATGAAATAGCTGAGACGTTGAATTTAGCAAGTGTTGATCCCAATGAAATAGTTGTATTTCAAGATCGTCAGGGTAAATTGAAAACGAGTAATATTTCTCTGGATGATATTTTGGTTAAACAACGAAACGCAATCGAGGATACTATCGCGTTATTTTCCGATCAGGGTAAACTCAAACCGGGTGAACTTTTTTCGACTATTACAGATGGATTAGAAATTACTCTCAACAATTTTGAGTTGGAACTAGCAACACTTCAATCTAAAACTGAAGAACACGGAAAACAGTTTTCAATTTTTCGTAGAAACATCGTGGATACATTTCTTGGAACTACATTCGATAAACTCGACATAAAACTCCCGGATATCAAAAAATTCATCGATGAGACGAAAAACTTCATCGAAGCCATCAAAACTGATTTTCCGAGGATGATAACAATCATTGAAAAAGCAAAAATTCCTCATTAGAAAACCAATAACGTAGTATACACGATCCAACACGGATCATTTGCGTGGACACCTACAAACAACAAATTAGACATCACTGCAACCGTTAAAGGTATTTATCGATTAACACTAGTGACAACGACTCAATTTAATATTTCATCGTCAAGTTCATCCGGGGTCAACAATACGATTTCAACGATCATTGACAAGGATACAACTGAAAAGTTCACGATAACATCTACTGATAAAAATTTGGTTAGGGTTTCAACAACGTGGTATGTGGAATTTGTAGCGGATTTAAGTAAATAACTAAATTGAAAGAAAAATCCTTCGGATTTCACAATTGTAAACGCTAGCGTTTTTAAAATAAAAATGATTTCATCAACGCAATGTCGCTATTATCAGGTCAGAGAATTTCAAACTAGACTCAAAACCATCGCCTAGGAGTATCAAATAAAAATAAAAAAATACCGATGAAGAATCACCGCAATTGATATTACGATGTACTCGGTGTCAAGCGTTCTCGCTGGCGCCGGAATAATACTTGCATCGGTTACAATGATTGCCCCGGTCGTAGTTTCAATTTGCATTTCTGTGGCGGCTACAATCGCGGGTATATCAACCGGGATAACAAAAAAAATATCATCATGCAGCCAGAGTAAACTGCAAGATTACTTAATTCAATTTCATGTTGTATCAACCGCATACTCGCAATTATCCTCGATGATATCGTCGTCACTCGATAATACAATTATATCAGATAGTGAGTTCTCAGCGATGGTCAGTATTTATGATTCCGCGATATCAAAATTAGAAATACAACAACAGTATAATAACAATGACAACACCGATGGACTTACTTCAACAAATAGTGGAGAACACAAGCCCGAAAACCAGCATGATCTCAATAACCTCAACGATATCAGATACTGAGTTCTCAGTGATGGTCAGTATTTATGATTCCGCGATATCAAAATTAGAGCGACAACATGAGTATAATAACAATGACAACACCGATGGAATTACTTCAACAAATAATGGAGAACACGAACCCAGTACAAACAAGCTGTAACAGAATTGTTACCGAGAGGAGGGTGGATTAAATGAACAATACAAACACAATTTGTGAAAGAAAATATAAATTTATGTAATAAATTATAAATGAAAATAATACAGATGTAACAACGCAATAATTCATGCACTCAACCCACAATTACACTCACAACCATTCACAATACATGAACAAATTAAATATTAATACAAAAGGAATCTCAGATGTAAAGGGATCTCTTGGATTATACACAGATCCAAGGATCCTTTACGAAAGTTAAATTAATGCAAGTATAAATTACGAAAAATGAACACAAACGACAAACTATACTATCGCACGATGGATTGCGATAACTAGCACGACCATATACTTGTATTCAATCAAGTTGCTAGTTTTTATTGATATCTATGCGATCACTTGAAATATTATTGTGATCTGACATAAGCATGCAAATACAACAATGTATTAAATTGTATTACAATTTCAATACACATATGTGTCTCGACCCCGTATAACCGCACGATTCAGCAACAGTTGAATCGTCTCCCAGTTTCCCCGAAAACCTAGGGTTGACCAATACTATTATCGGACGTTTCCCTTCACGGATCCACCACAGTTATACGTTCAGACAACATACAACATCTACCAGAACCAACGGTTCCTCACTACCCTAGATGTCGACCCGGATGTTTTACAACTCAGACAGCTCCGACACTCGGACTTCTAGCTTTCCGGATATTTACACGTTACACAGATGTTGACGAACAGACAGTTCGACACACAGACAGATACTTCAATTCCGTTTGCACAAATTAACGGCACAATCACATTTAGATATTTACACAGAGATGTTCCACAACAAATCAGACGATATCAAAGACGTTTATCAAAAGATGGTATCAGATGTGTCAACAGCTACGGTATCAGAAATGGTATCAACTACGTTAGCAGCTACGGTATCAGAAACATTGACATCTACGGTATCAGAAACATTGACATCTACGGTATCAGCGATTATCAGATCTATGGTAACAGCGATTGTCAGCTACAGTATCAGAAACACGGTAACAGCTACGGTATCAGAAACACGGTAACAGCTACGGTATCAGAAACATGGTAACAGCCCTTTGGCTGGAGATTGCAAGACGAGCTTATCTATCCTTCGATTAGATATTTTGGTTCCCGTAATTATTATGAGAAATATCTCGCCTTATATACTCTCTATAGGTGAACATAAATCACATCGAGCTTGCTGTGCACCACGTGCAACGAGTATTTCGGATTTCATGTAAATAACAAACTGGCAAATGCAAATCGATACACGCCACTTACCTTGGAGAATCACCCCAGGTAATGCGTGTACGACGAAATCAAGAAAATGGTGAGTTTCGTTTGCAATTCAAGAAGAACAAAAATCAGTTCAATTTTCGCCTAATTCTGTGACACAAGCATGATATCAATAACATCAACGAATCCTGAATTCAGTGTGAATTTCCCTAGTCCAGTCCCCGTGAAGGAGATAGCGCTAGCAAAACTACGAGTGTATCACAGTTGGCCCAATATCAGATCGGTAGCATTTGGTGGTCAACAACCCAATAATTCACTGGTATTTGCGAATAAGAATAAAGAAGACGGGACTCCAGACTGGAACGTTGTTTCAATACCAACAGGGTCCTACCAAATTGAACAAATCAATAATGAATTCGCGCGTAGAATAAAATCCATTACTGGAACAGAATCGAAAATCGCTATAACGGTTCATGAGCCGACGCTATCATCCGCAATTGAAATAAGCACAGAAGGATACGTCGTAGATATCTATCAGAGTTCTATTAGAACCGTACTAGGATGGCCTGAATTACCACCCCGAGGAAAACTCGTTGATATACCCGAACCACAAAAAACTGATTATATCACCGACAGAATTAAATCTGATAATCCAATAAAAAGTTATAAAGATCACCAAATCACTATAGATTTTTTTGGTCTCGTATACCAACCAACTGGGAGAGAGAAGGGAGGGGATAGAATAGAGGGATATCATGTTGTTAACGAACCTAAAATTATTGAAAATTTCACAGCAATGAATAATGATTTTTCACTGTTGTTAATATCTCTTAAATCCGGCTCTCTCACCCGAGATGAATTTATCAGCGTCGTAGAAACATGCAATAAAATTATCGACGATATGGAAACATTTAATTTGAAAATTATTCAGGATATATTAGATGACGATAATCCCCTATCGAGAACAACATTTGCAACAAACTACAAAATCCCCGTCAAGGATATTCCAACAGTCAAACTACCAGGATATAACGTACCAGAACTAAAAAGACTTCTCAGTGATGCCATCGATGTTGGTTTTAAAATAATTCATGATGCATGGAGAAAAACAACATCACCGGAAATAAAAATCCTCAAACATAATAATGACCCAGACGGTGGCGGCAGACATATCGTTCCGTTCAACGTGAATATATCCTCAGTGATTGCGCTCAATTTAGTATGTGATATTATCGAAGGAAGCTATCAAATTGATCTCGAACGATCAAATCAAGCTCAGCAAGGATATATTCTATACTCATTTGCACCAATAGCCCCTCCAGGATTTTTAATAATTGAGTCTCCGGTTAATCCAGTCTATATGCGGTGTCATAATGATTCGCTAACCAGAATTAATTTCAAACTCACTGACCAGTCCAATAATCTGATTGATCTACAAGGTGAGGTTTTACAAATTAGTCTGTTTGTGAAGTCGTGAAAGGATTTTCATCGTAAAAAAAAATTTATTAACCCAGAACTAAAAGTTTCAGCAGCAAAGAGGGTGAACTGCAAACTAAATAGCAACATCGTTGTAAGATTTATTTTTTCATTGTTAACGACGACCGCTTAGAGTGTCGCAGCCCCCTGTGTTTGTGACCACTATCATCGTAAGATTTTTTTTTGCATTGGATTTCCCGTAAAGAAATATTTGTCTTAAAACTTGGTCTGTTCACCCCAATAAATTTGCATGACCCTCGGACACGATATCGTATCGGACTTGATCAAATATTCGGTTGAAATCGTAGTGATTTTCATCGTAAAAAAATTATTAACCCAGAACTGAAAGTTCAAGCAGCAGAGGGGGTGAACAGCAAACTAAATGACAACATCGTTGTAATATTATTTTTTTCATTATTAACGACGACCGCTTATAAAACGTCGCCTTGGAACGTTGTAGTGTCGCAGCCCCTGTGTTTGTGACAACTAAATTGGCACTATCATCGTAAGAGTTTTTTTTTGTTTCGGTTTTAAACCAAATCGCTTACGAAATATTTGTCTAAAAAGTTGGTCTGTTCACCCCCTCTGCTGCTTTTGTCAACGATTATTTACAGGTGGTATCATGGAAGTTAGCGTTTATCGGGAACTCATTGAAGAAATTGTTGATGATTACTTCAGTGACTAATTGTCACATTGATTAGATAAATAAGTAATAAAACAAATAAATGATACGCATAATGCTTACCGTGGACCAACCACCGTCAAAGTGATAAATTCGCGATTACCGATTTATAAACAACTTACGGACACGGCTTAGGTGACGTTGTTCGTGAGAAAGGTCATAGAGCTATTTGTAATGTTGCCGGTAAAGCATTTTCGGCAATCAAGGATCAATTAGCACGATTAATACAATGAAAACTAACGCAAATGAAATTACCAAGAACTAAATTGATGCCTGCAATACTAGTAACGTAATAAATGAAGACGCAAATAAAAAAATAGCAGAAGTGGCTGTAGACGCACTGCGTCCAGAATCAGAACAAATATAACTGCTAGTCTGATAGCAGGAAGTGGTCTTCGTGTTAGACGATACCAATTATAATTATGTATCGCTGTCATATTTTGAGTTAATTAATGCCACTACAAAACTAAATATATATTTTTTAGAGGTGTTTCTATACGTGATCAATTACGTTCCAAACTAAAAAATATTGAAATCGGAATAATTAATCCTGACGCTAGTTCTGGTACAGGGTGTCATTTGGGTTGCATAAGTGATTGATCCACGTGAACTTAGGTCTGGGAACTTAGCTGCTGTTCTGGTAGCCGAGCCGATTCGCGGCTTCTGGGGTAAGAAGGCTGGTCCTTCGTGAATGCCTCAAAATCTCTGCATATTGCCGTCATCGTATTTGTATGTACAATGTCTAGTCCATATATGTAATTTTTCTATTATATTTTCTATTATAAAAAGTATTTCTCAGCGTAAAAGTGAGACTAACCACTCGATACTAGCCAGGTGCTGAATTCTTTTAAAATATTTTATCCTCGTAAACCTTGTACGCGTAGATCATCCCAAGTCTGTCTTTCCTCTGACCCTTGCCACCCCATTTTTGATATTTGGTTTTTTATGTTGGGGTGTAGGGTCAGAGCGCATTCCCTATCGAAAAGTTGGAATTCGCCTACACCAGCTGGTGTCGGCATGGCGTACTCGCCTACTACTACAACTACTACTACTACTACTACTACTACTACTACTACTAATAATGAGGACTTTGTATAGCGCCTAGCAGCAAAGAGGGTAGACATACCGAAACTATTTCAAGCAAACCGAAACTATTTCAAACAAACCGAAAAACTATTTCAGGCAAATCGAAACCAATTGAGGCAGTGTAACAGAATTGTTACCGAGTGGATGGTGGATTAAATGAACAACACAAACACAATATGTGTAAATGTATGAAATAAATTATTAATGAAAAATAATGATGTATCAACACAATAACTCGTGCATTCAACCCACAATCACACTTCACAACCATTCACAATTCAAAAATAAATTAAATATTAATACAAAATAAACACAGATCCAAGGAATCTCCTGGACTAAACACAGATCCAAGGAACTTCCTGGACTACACAAATGTTTCACACAAAATGGAACCTTTACAAAAGTTGTATTAACGCAAGTATAAATTGCGATAACAAATACAAACATCAAACTATACTATCCCAGGTATGGATTGCGACAACTAGCACAAACATCTACATGTATTTAATCAAGTTGCTAACTGTTATTGAGATTCATGTAATCCCTTGAAATACTACTGTGATTCGAAGTAACTATGTGTAAATATAACAATGTACAACTGAAACACACTTATGCGTCTCGACCCTGTACAACCGTACGATTCACCACCTGTTGAATCGCAGCCCAGCTTCTCCGAATACCTAGGGTTGACCCAATACTTTTATCGGCCCCTTGCCCTTCACGGATCCACTACAGCTATACATACAGACAGCATACAGCATCTACTAAAACCACCGGTCCCAAATACTTAGATGCCACCCCGGATGTTTACAACTCTAGACAGCTCCGACACTCGGACATTTAGACTTCTAGATTTCCGGATATTTACACATCACGACATGTGTAGACGGACAGACAATCCGACAGACAGACAGTCAGATACCTCAATTTGATCGCACAATTAAACAGCATAATCACGGCACAATCAATCACATTCAGTTACAATTCAGAGACATTCAGAGACGTTCAGAGACGTTCAGTTACAATTTCAGAGACATTCAGAGACGTTCAGCTACAATTCAGAAACATTCAGAGACGTTCAGCTACAATTTCAGAGACATTCAGAGACGTTCAGCTACAATTTCAGAGACATTCAGAGACGTTCAGCCCTTTGGCTGGAGAAAGAATGACGAGCTATCTCTCCTTTGATAAGATACTTTTGGACTCGTAATCTTATCAGAAATATTCTGCCTTATATATCCTCAAATAGTGAGCAGAATTCACGGCAAAATTCCGGTGCACCCCGTGATTCTAATGTTCCTGACTTCAAGTGATTCGTAGTCAGGCACATCGTTACACGTCGCTTACCTTGACAAAAACACTTATTCACCCCAGGTAACGCATGTACGACGAAACAACAAAAAAAGAAAATGGTGAAATTAGTTTGTAAGTCAAGAAGAAATAAATTCAATTTTCGCCTAATTCTGTGACAGGCAGACAAAAAAAAAAGAGAAATCCTTTAGGATTTTACTCTACAGACCCGGCACTGATGTCGCTGTGGAGACGAATTGAAAATCCTTGAAATTGCTAGCAATTTAGGATTTCACAAACAGACTAATTTGTAAAATCTCATCTTCTCGTAAATCAATTAGATTATTGGACTGGTCAGTGAGTTTGAAATTAATTATGGTTAACGAATCATTATGACATCGCATATAGACTGGATTAGTTGGATCTTCAATGATAAGAAACCCTGGAGGAGCTGTTGGTGCAAATGAATATAAAATATATCCTTGTTGAGCTTGATTTGATCTTTCGAGATTTATTTGATAACTTCCTTCTATAACATCACATACTAAGTTCACTGCAATCACCGAGGATATATTGACCTTTTGAGTAGGAATATGTCGCCCACCACCATCTGGGTCATTATTATGTTTGAGGATTGTTGTTTGTGGTTGTGCTATTTTCTTCCATTCGGCGAGTATCAGAGAAAAGTTTTCTTGAATAAGATCATTAACAGATTTGTTTAGTTCATTTGCGTTATACCCAAGAAACTTGAAATCGGGGAAATCAGCTTCAGTGATATTGTAACCGGTTAGGAATTTTTGTTTATCTCCATTCTTGTCATTAATTATTATCTGAACTATTCGTTTGTTGATATATTCCATGTCGGATACAAGCTGATTTAATATCTCAACATATTTTATAATCTCAATGCGTGAACTCGTTATATCAGAGAGATTCTCCTGGAAACTGTCGTAGTCACTCAAGTTGTGTTTTATGTAATTGATTAATCTATTTCAAATAATCAATGACATTATTTAGAGTGAATACAATTGTAATGGATGAATCAGGAGTTTTCTCAAAACCAAATTCCCATTGCATGGTATTGTTATCGAGAAATGTGAATCTGGAATGTTAATTTTGCATTTTTTATACCAGGTAAATAATTTCGTGGAATGATTGTACATCTGTGACATAATCAGATTTTTTAGGTTCTGGTATTTGATAAGATGTCCGAGCTGGGATTTCAGGCCAACCCAGTACTGTCCTTATAGAACTCTGATAGATATCTACGACATATCCGGGTGAGTTTATCTCAATGGCAGATGATTGTGTTCGTTCATAAACTGTTATGGCGATTTTCGATTCTTTTCTAGTAATGGATTTTATTCTATGCTGAAATTCATTATTAATTTGTTCAATTTGGTAGGACCCAGATGGTAGCGAAACAAATTTCTAATCTGGAGTTCCGTCTTGTTTATTCTTACTCGCAAACACCAGGGAATTAATCGGTTGCTGACCACCGAATGGTACTGATCTGATATTTTGCCAAGTATGGTATACTCGTAGTTTTGCTAGTGCTATTTCCTTAACTGAAACCGCAGTAGGGAAATTCACATTGAATTCAGGATTCGTTGAGGTTATTGATATGCTGGTTTTCACCGGTGTGGTATTTTTCGCTATTCGTTGAAGTAGTTCTTGCGATGTTGCCATTGTTATTATATTCGTGTTGCTTTTTTAATTTTGACATCGCGGAATCATAAACACGTACCATCGCTGAAAACTCACTATCGGATATTAATTTGTCATCGAGGGAGCATGATATCATCGAAGATAATTGCGAGTACGCGGTTGAAACAACATCGAACTTAACTACGTAATCCTGCAGTTTGCGCTGGCTACACGATATTTTTTTTATTATTGAAATTATTCCCGTGATTGTTGTCGCCGCGGGTATACAAATTGGAACAGCTATCGGGGAAATCATTGTCACCGAGGAGAGTATAATACCAGCTCTGGTGATTACACCTGATACCGAGTACACGGAAACATCAACTGCGGTAATTCTTCGTCGGTGTTTTAAAATTTTTACTTGATACTCCTCAGTGAGTGCTTTGAGTTTAGTTTGAAATTCTCTAAACTGATCATAGCGAAAACTGCTGTGATGTTGTCAATGATGACATTTTATTTTGAAACGCTAGTGTTAAATTCGCCAGTGTTGAAAATCCTATGGATGTTTAATTCAGTTGTTTACTTAAATCCGCTACGAATTCCACATACCATGTTACCTTAGCCAAATTATTATCAGTGGATATTATTGTGAATCGTTCAGTTGTTCCTTTGTCGATGATCGTTGATATCATATTGTTGACCCCAGATGAACTCGTTGATACAATATTAAATTGAGTCAGCGACACTAGTATTAATCGATAAATACCTTTGACGGTCGCGGTGATATTTAATATCTTATTTTGTGGTGTCCACGTCAATGATCCGCGTTGAATCGTGTATACTACGTTGCTGGTTTTCTCACGAGGAATCTTTATTTTTTCAAGTGTTTCTATCATCCTCGGTAAATCATCTTTGATTGCCTCGATGGTGTTTTCCATCTCATCGATGTATTTTCTAATATCCCAGAGTTTTATGTCGAGTTTATCTAATGAGATCCCCCCAAATAATTTCTGAATGAGAATTTTACGAAAAGTTGAAAACTTCTCAGCATGATTTCCATACCTAGATTGGAGTGTTGCTAATTCTAACATAGCGGTTTTTACGTCTGAGATTTTCAATGTGGGATGAATGCGTGGAATCCCAAAGAAATTATTTACCGGGTTTTCGATATGATCAATTAGACTCTGTTGTAATTGTTCAAATTTTGTTATATGGTCATTCAGTTTTTGTTGGGAGTCCACAATAGTTGAAATGAGAACATCTGGTTTGAGTTTACCCTCCTTGGAAAATACCGCGATAGCATTTTCCGTTACATCGCGTTGTTTAACTAAAATATCATCCAGGGAAACATTACTAGTTTTCAATTTACCCTGATGATCTTGAAATACAACTATTTCATTGGGTTCAACACTTGCGAGATTTAACATTTCAGATATTTCATCTTCGATTATCTTTTTTACATCACCGGTTGCAGATATTTCCGCGGAGGGTTTTTTCAGGGTTGATAAAGATTACCCCCAAATATCAATCATGTTATTTTATCTAATTTCTCTCTAAAAAGCGATTACTCGTATATTCGTGTACGGTTTTACGGGTGGTTTTCCCGATGATGAAATAGCGTTGAGTACATTTAATACTTCTATGCCACATATTGGTGGGTCATTCATTTTCTGTGTTGGTAGCGTAGAATACCAGATAGGAGTTTTTAAGCGGTTTATATAACGCATAAACTCTTTAGGCGGCGTTAACCCATATGAATTGAAATAAACAATCACACGAGGATCAATCACGTATGCAACCGAGTGAGTTCAAGGTCCGGTGCTGTTATCGAGATTAATGATACCGGTTTAAGCGTTGTTTGGTTGTTGTGGTAATTTATCTCTCATAAAGACACCTCTAAAAAAAATTTATCGCTAGTTTTTTAGCAGCATGGAGTAAATCAAAATTTGACATGGGAACTATAGGTTCTCGCGTTAGAACCCTTGGTTATCGAGTTAATAAACTGTTCGTAGTCTCAGGCCGTTTCCGCTGTACCATGAATACGGAGTTCCTGATAGTCTTAGACCCTTTCCTGATCGTTTCTTTTTTTTTGTGTATCCCTGTCCGGTAGCTTTCTTTAGTGCCATCCCTGCCGCTGTACCAACGGCTCCTAGCGCGGTGGCTTTTTCTACCGCTGGGGCCGCTGCCGAAATCAACGCTGGTAAGGCAGCGAAAAGTGGAAATATACCACCTGATTTTATCATGTTCTTAATTGCGGCCGCAGAGAGAGTGACCTGAACACCTTTTTTTATCTTTGATGGCATCATTGAAGTGTTTTATCTGACGAGTTGTCAATGATAGTTTATTCTGACCACCAGACATTTGATTGTGCTTCAGCGATATTGTGGTTCCACATTTTTTTAGCTGATTCCGAATGAAATTTTTTAATTTGACCAGGAGTTAACGTAACACTAACCTGACTGTACGACATTTTATTAATAACATATTGATCTAATCGTCTACAACATATTTTCTACTGGTGCATCAACTACTCATTCGTCCACAAACGCCTTTGAGTAACATTGATTTATCACTGAGAATGACAGCAACTGCTCTGTAACCACCAGCAGGAGGAGCAGTTACACGAGCTCGAAAGTGTATGTCAACGACGGATTGTCTGGTTAAGTCAAGATGTTCCAACGAAAAGTAGTAGATGGGATATAGTTTTCCAAATTCCCATTGTGATATTTGCAGACCGGTATCTACATTATGATCGCGTCCCATAAATGGCAACAAACGATGATACGCGCGTGCTATTTTGCTTTTGTTCGTAATTAAGTAAAATATCCTCGGATGGTTCCTGTTGGCCGTTTATCCTCAACGAGACTTCATTAACACCCAATTGATCAAATATCATATGACTGCGTAATTGTTAATCCAAATGCGTTTTATCCTGTAACGCAACAAATATATGCCGTGGCGCAGAAACCCCTTGTTTTGATGCCATGTGCCAAGTAAATGTACCATTAACAGTACTATCCATAGTATCAGTTGTTGTTGCTAGCCATGATAGCAATGATTTGCCGCCTGTATCCATAAATTATAGTAATCTGTTTTCTGCGGTGATTGATGGAGTCATTACTGGCATCCACAGTGATATTTTTGTTATATTTACTTTACCATTAGCGACTAGAGCTCCAGCAGGGCCTCTTTCTCTCCAGATTGCATTATTATCGTCGCCGCCTCGCACGAGTACTACTGAATGCTTCGCTCCATAGATAACTTTTCAATCATTTCTGCAGAATCCAGATAAAATTCTGCAATTCACCCTTGTATCCCACGAATTTGCATCGGATCACGTCTGCATTGTATGCCATCTCGATGTATCAGTCCCTAACCCTCCACCTCTATTTACTACTAAGAGAAACCTCAGTATGATAAATAGAACCAAATTCATGCATGACATCCAAGGAAACCAAACAACTTTCTTACATCCAACAGCGGAACAACTTGATAACTGCTTGGGTTCATTGCTTGAAAAACATGCCCCAGCCACCAAATGCAGAGTATCAACAAAAAAGTGTTCTCCATAGTATAGCAGTGTTAGGGACCAGCTTCAAACTGCTAAAAGACATCGCCGAAAAGGAGAGAGGATTTGGCTTTCCACCAGACTCACTATTCATAAACAGATCTACGAAGCCGCTAAGAAGAACGTCACAAACATAGTCCATTTAGCTAAATCATCCCACTACAGTACTAAAATCACGGAGAGTTCCAGCTGCAAAGAGCACTTCGAGATAACTAACAAACTAATGTGAAGGAACAAATGTACACCACTTCCAACAACCTTCTCTCAACTAGACCTACCAGACCAATTTGCAAACTTCTTCGATGACAAAGGACAAACCATTAGAGATTCGCTTGACAGCACAAGTTCAACTGATTCATCACGATACAGTTATGATGCAGAATTTCAGCAGCAACCGTTAGGAGAATTTAAACCTGTTTCTATTGATTTAGTACGGACAATCGTGATGAAAAGTGCACCAAAGTCTTGTGATCTTGATCCAATTCCGACATCACTGCTGTTTGTGTACTTAGACCAAATATTGCCTTCACCAACTGATGTTATTAATATCTCTCTCTCATCAGAGGAATTCCCATTATTTTTCAAAACTGCCATCGTAAAGCCACTGCTGAAGAAACCAACACTGGACCATAACGATTTAAAGAACTACCGACCAGTTTCTAATATCCCATTCATATATAAAATCTTAGAAAAGGCTGTTCTAACTCAACTTGTATCTCATTTGAATTCAAACAATCTTTTTAGCAATGTACAGTCTGCATATCGCCTTGCCACAGTATGGAAACTACTCTTCTGAAAGTATTTAGTGACATTCTCTCTGCTTTGGATAGTAGAAAGATTACAGTCCTCACTCTCCTGGATTTATCTTCAGCACTTGACACAATAGACAATAATATATTACTTCACCGTCTTCAGCATGTATTTGGCATTCAGAATACAGCCTTACAGTGGTTCAAGTCCTACTTAGTCAACAGGACACAAATTATATCTGCAAATGGAATACACTCCAGCCCAGTTGACGTATGTTGTGGTGTTCTACAGGGATCTGTTCTTGGACGTGTTCTCTTCATTCTGTATACTCAGCCGCTCTCAAGTGTCATAGATCATCACCCAGTGTCGTACCAATTATATGCTGATGCTAGCTACCCAACTGAAGTTGATGCTACCATCCATGGAGTAGAGAAGTGCATTTATGATGTGAAATCATGGATGACATGTAACAAGCTGCAGATGAATCAATGATAAAACTGAGGCTATTCTGATCACAACACAAAGACTTTCTCATTCACATCCTTTACATCAGACAATAAATATCAGCAACACCAACATTAAATTCTCAGTCAGTACGAAACCTAGGCGTTACTCTAGACAGTACTCTCACATTGTACCAGCATGTCATGAACATATGCAAGGCTGCATATCTTGAATTGAGACGCATCAGTTCCATTCGTAAATATCTTTCAGTTGATGCCACTAAAACACTTGTGTGTTCATTAGTACTTTCAAGATTAGACTATTGTAACTCAATTATGTCTGGTTCGTCACAATATTTACTCCAGAAACTTCAAAAAGTTCAAAACACAGCTGAACGGATCATCGTTAGAGTACCTCGATCAGAGCACATCTCACCACTGCTCTGTACCCTACATTGGCTATCAATTCGATACAGAATCAAACATAAAATTTGTTCTCTGTGCTATGTTTCAATGACAGACTCCAGTCCAACATACCTATCCAGCCTCACCCATGTGTATACACCAGCTAGATCCTTACGCTCTTCTTCTGATAATCGTATACTCATTGTTCCCAAGGTGAAAACAAAGTCATATGGACAACGTTCATTTGAACACCAGGGCCCGGCGACGTGGAACGAATGACCCATTGAAATTAGACACAAAGACACAGTGGTCCCTTTTAAGATTGCTCTTAAGACTCACCTGTTTCGACTGCAGGGACAAACTTAGCGTATCTTATATGTTTTCAGCATGTTTTTTATGTTTTCCAATTTCATAGTTTTTGTCATTTGTTGTTCTGTAGTGTAGTCATATCATTATTGATGGAGTAAATCGCTTAGAGCTTCAAAAGATTAGGCGCTATACAAAGTCCTTATTATTATTATTATTATTATATATGATGTAGTGGAATCGCGCATGAGAATAATCTACGCTGTCCATGCAACATTGATACGCGTGTTGCAAACCCCAAGTTGTAACGAGTACTATCACCTTTTATAACATCAAAAGCAGCAGCTGGTCTTGCTTCGTGTTCAACAGAATCAGCTACTGGTTGTGGATCGGATGCAGTATCTCTTGGTGTCCTTACTTTAATATACTTATTGTGTTCAGCGTGATTAGTACTATCCTTAGAGAACATCATAGACTGGCATGCTGATCTTGTATAATCATTGGAGTATATTGCTAACCCCACTATTGTTGTGGCAACATCAACATGATGCTCCATAGATTCAATCTCTTTTCCATCAATCAAATATCTAGCGCTACTAAATAATGCCATGATACCATTATTGACAAAGCCAACATTGACATCAAGTGCATATGGTGGATCATTATGGTCGGGATCATTTGTTACAATTTCTCCTTCTACTTCGTTAAACGCTTCAGCGGGTAGAAAGTATTTGCTGGTATCCTGGACTTGAAGTTCGATTCCTGATCGATGATTTGGTTGTACTGCATTATAGGAATAGAATTGATAATTGAGTATAGAATCATTCTTGGGTACTGGGGCTTCCATAACTAAAGCTGTATCAGGAGCCGATTTGAACATATTATATATTTATTGATCTAAATCGCGATCTCGCTCGCGATTTCAAGCCACTTCTTGCTATCATATTTGCAGTAATATTATCCCGGATGCTGCTCAGTGATGCTATTTTTTGATCCACTGCGTTATTTATTATTTTGCGAATACTTGCAGGCATAATTTCCGTAATTGGTAGTGGTCCTAGTGACTTTATCACTGATGACGATGTCATTGTTGGTTTCTTTCGTCGCCTAACTAACGCTAGTAGTTTTTCCTTAGCCGCGGAAAATGCTTTCCCGGCAACATCACCAACAGCGCTAATACCCTTATCACAAATAACATCAATAGCTTTCATTGATAATTGTTTTGCGATTGGTGCTATTTTTGGAGCCATTCTTGCAAAAAACCCTGCAATGGTATTGCCGAGACCATCTCCATAGTACGCTCTATAAACTGGCAATCGTGAATTTACTACATAGACCATGGTTGGTTTGTTGTGGTTGTAGTGTATGCTCGTCTTATTTAAATGACATTTATCTAATGTGGTGATTTAATCACTGTGTTAACCGTCCGCCAGTAGCTCATCAATAAACTCTCGATATACTCCAATATCCATGATATCGCCTTCAAATAGTCGTCTACAGATATCAGCTGCCTCATTAATTGTTTCCGGTGAGTTATTTCCAGCTCGTCTCCCTCCTACGAGAATTTCTAATCGTGATATATCCCGGAGAATACTATTAGGACAACGAACTAGACCACTACCTGAAACCCCCCTTGGAGTTCCACTTTGAGAAAATCCCTTTCCATTTGTTTATTTTAGTGATACCAGTTGCACCTTGTGTATCATCTTTTTTTCGATCATATAGTGGTTGACCACTCCTTACATAATGATTAATAGGTATTGGTTAGCTGACTTGGTCTTGGGTACACAATCTACCATAATACAACTAAATGGTTCGTCAAAGGCAGGAATAGGTTGTAGATGAGCCTTAGGTATCTTCTGATTGGGTTTTGCTACCATTTGACAAGTATGACAAGATCTACAGTATTTGGCAACATCATTTTTGATTTTTGGCCAATAGAAGTGAGTCAAGATCTTGTGATAAGTTTTATTAATCCCTAAATGACCAGCCAAAGGAGTTTCATGGGCTAAATTAAGTATTTCCTGTCTGTAAGGTTTTGGAACTACTATTTGATAGTTCACTGACCACTCATCACCAGCAGGTACCTCGGGAGGTCTCCATTTATTCATAAGAATTCCATTTTTAATGAAATAACAGACATGAACTTCAGTGGCTTCAGTCTCACTTATGGCCGTTTAAAACAAACAGGAGATCTCAGGACCTTTTTCATGTTCGACGACAAGTGACTGTCGTTTATCACCCTGATTAGAATAAAGAGAATGAGTTGTTAAAAGAGGATCACTATGATCGATACCTTCTGATTGATCCAAACAAGGAGTAAAAGTGACCTCGTCAAAAGCCTGACCTATACACGTGTCAGCTAAAGGAATATTGCCTACATCAACATAATTCTCAAGAACTTTCTCTGCCATAGCTGTGGTAACAGCACAAGCTTGAAATATATCAGGGAATTCTTCTTCAATTGGATCAACTTTCTGATCCAAATCAGGCTTGTCAGTTACAAGTGGATTAACCACAACCTTGTCTCCAGCTAAGTCATTGCCTAGCAATAAATGAATGCCCTCAACGGGTAAAACTGAGACTGTTCCGATTGTCACAGGTCCTGACACTAAGTCTGATGACAAATTTACACAATAGAGAGGAATATTAACAAAGCCGCACTCTACTCCCTGAATAAGAACACTTTTCATTAGAAGAAGACTTCTCAGAAAAAGGCAAAGTACCTGATAATAAAAGACTCTGAGAAGCTCATGTGTCCCTTAAAATTTCAATAGGGGTGGGATTGGCTGAATCACCCAAGAGTGATATAGAACCCTTCGATATGAATGGTTCATAATTCTCCATAATAAAGTCAGACTGAGATTTATTAAACTCAACAAATGTATTGCTTTCAATACATGACCGTGACCTTGACCTCTTAGAAATAAGAGCATTTGGAACAGGTCTGTCTTGATTCTGATGAGTATTTTTCAATTTGTAGCAATCAGAAATCACGTGTCCTTTTTTCTTGCAATAGTTACACGTAGGAAGAGACAAGGATCTAGAATCAAGCTTCTCTGAAGTTTGATTTTTGAAAGTTGTGCTAGTTTGAGTTTTAAAAGAGCTGGTATTAGGCTGAAAACTTTTCTGCCAGAAGACTGTTGAGCAGAAGTCTTGTTAACAAAATTAACTGTATGTGTAAAAGAATATTCGTCAGCAGCTCGAGCAGCATTCTCCAAGGTTTCAATCCTGTACTCATCGAGATAAGTTTGAACGTCACTATGGACACAGTTTTTGAACTCTGCAATTAATATCATTTGCTTGAGATTTTGATAATCTCGTTCGACTTTCTTGGCTAAGCGCCATCTGTCAAACAACTGCTCTTTCTCTCTAGCAAATTCGACATGAGATTAACCAGCTTCTTTTCTGTAATTTCTGAATTTTTGCCGATAAGCTTCAGGGACTAACTCATAACCCCTTAGAATGCATTCTTTAACCACATCATTGTCACCACTTTGGCGAACAGACAGTGAAGTATAAATCTCACTAGCCTTACCAGTGAGTACACATTGCAATAACTGAGTCCAATGCTCCCTTGGCCACTTTAAATTTTCTGCAACTTTTTCAAAACGAATGAAGTATTTATCTACTTCTTTTTCTTTGAAAGGGGGCACTAATCTAATATTCCTTGCTAAATCAAAACTTAAATTTGGATTTGAAGTATGAAGGTGTTTTTCACTTGCCAGCTCTATTTCTTTCAGTCTACATTGATATTCCCTTTCTTCCCTCTCTTTGTCATATTGTAATTGTCTTTCTTTCTCCCTTTCCTGTCTCTCTCTCTATCCTCTTTTTCATACTGTAATTGTCTTTCTTTCTCCCTTTCCTGTCTGTCTCTCCTCTTTATCATATTGAAATTGTCTTTCTTTCTCCCTTTCCTGTCTCTCCTCTTTTTCATATTTTAATTGTCTTTTGCTTTACCTTTTCTGGAAATTCCAGCTTCTTCAACCCTAATTTCATCTTGAATTTAATTCTAATTTCTTCATTTTTATGTCAGAGTCTGATGCAGACTTACTGACCGAAAGCAAAGCGCTTTTTTCCAAAACATTCTTTTCTACCAAATATTAGACCAAAATCTTTTTGATATCTTGTTTTGTTAAAGAATACTTGACTTCAGAAAGATCATATTTTCTGGCAAGTTGAATCTACTCATCTTTTTTGAAAAGATCTAATTGCTCCTGAGTAGGGTTAGAAAGAAATATTTCTACTTTAGATGTCATTTTAATACAAGCCTGTCAATCTCACTAAAGATTTTTAAAATTTCAAAAACTAGGGGAATTCAAATTTAAAGAAAAGTTTTCTGAAAAAAATTCTAGCCAAATTCCAATTTTGGACGAGGCCCCAATTTCTATGTTACGTGCTTAGGCTCAAATAAACAATAACATAGAAAGAGTGAAAATAACAAGCTTGTAAAAACTTAATAAACAATTTATTGAACACAAATATTTTCCAGGAAAGAAAAATAAACTTACGGTTTTAAGAATCAATTCCAAAATTAATCCAAAAATAATTCAAAATGTTATCTACTAGAGACATTGCAAAAATCCTGGTAATAAAATGTCCAAATAATTCTAAGTTCAAATTCCAGCGACGTATTCAAAATGGAAGACGGTGTCACTTGATGAAGTCAGTTTTTGTTAATAAAATTCTATGAGCACAATTCTTTTCCAGATATATAACAAAATAAATCCTCTTGAATCCAAACGAATTGACATAATTTCCAGTACAAGGTAATTTAAAATAACTCAAAAAGACTCAATTTAATATTCTAAAAGCCCAACTTCTACTGAATAGCTCGCTCCCAAAACATAGTTTATTTATCTGTTTTTAAGTAAACAAGAAAGGGGTCACGTGAGCTTCTAGAAACTATCAAACTAACAAATTTACTTTCAAAACCTCACATATCCACCATATGACCCAACTAAAAATAGAAAGATGTTTATATAAAGCTCCATAATGTCCTTGGAACAAACCATTCATTTTAAACGCTTGTTTACAACTCTGAAGCCAGGTCAAAATGAGGTCAACACCTCGTGTTTATTCTGTAAAGTACAGGTCACCCCCCCCTCCCCTCAATGAACGAATCTTAAAACTTAAATCCCAAATTTAAATCTAGCAAACAAAACAAATTTAAAAATAAATGACTTAAATCAATTATTTGTAACAGAGAGATTATCGAAAATTACACCTTGGAAAAAATGTTGAATTTAATCTCGATAGAGTCTCCACTGATGTACCAAAGAGTCTAATAAGTGATAGAAGCATGATAGGTAGAATCCGTGATGCATTTAATGAATTCAAGCGCGATGGAGCATCTCACTGTTGGTCAACATTTCGAATTGATGGTAGTGTTGATGCTACCATGAACAACGAAAGAGCAGCAGTGATAATCTCAAATCTTGACAATTAAAAGTATTTTTTAGAGTGAAATTCATTATCAGCTCAGAAACGGGGAATTGGATTATACGCGATAAATTTGAACCCATCCTGAAAAAGAAGAGAACTGTCACTGTGAGTCAGGATTGCAAACCAGGAATTCTGACTGGGATTGACAAACCGTATTACGAGAGATCCTATCCTGGAACCGCGGTTGTGTATAGGATCTATCTGATAAATGATAAACCGAGTATTGAAAAATTAAAACTCATGAAACTGTCACCGTTGACTTCGTCAAGAATAAATTGTGTAGCAGAACGAAAAATAGAGCATTTTACAAATGCGTTGCGTGGAAACAAATTGACGGATCTAAGACACACAAAAAATAAATGAATTGGGATTAACAGTGAAGGAGAGCAAAGCAACAATTGAAGATATAGCCAAATTAGAAACATCATTAAGATTCTCAATAACCGTAATGATGATAACAGTAGAGGTATTACACGAATCGAAATGTAAATCAAAAGGAACTCCAATCAAAATTATTGACCATAATGAACACGCGTGGACACCTGCGGTAACAATATTTTCGAGGGATAGAACCATAAAATATTACACAGGAAATTTTTTTAATTTTATTTACGAATTAAGTCAAAACGATCATGTGTCAGTGTGGTTACAAGACAGTTTTGAAGACGAAGAGGGTAAATTCGATCAATTTGTAAGACCAAATGGCGAATTATACCGTACTGAAGCCCTCCACAACGAGATGAAAAAACTAGCTAGTGGTTTTTCAACGGAACACGACGAACAATTACTAACAAACTGTTTTACAATTCCGTCAGTAGCAGCTCATTTTACGAGAAAGAGAAATCTATGGAAACCAACACGTGCTGAATTTCTCTCAGATATCGAATCAAGCTGCGTGAATTATGGCCATGGTGGATTATGGAATACAAAATATGACCTCAAAAGTATTATTTCGGTTGATATGATTGCATGTTATCCGGGGAGATTTCTTGGGTATGGAGAGTGTTCTGAGTATTTGAAACGATTTGGACATCCCACACACGAGATGACCCGTGTTGCGATTAATGGACCACTACCCGATTTTGATTTAACCGGATTCGCTCATGTGGTATCATTTGAATTGGCTAAATGACTTCATCCATGCTGTTGTTTGGTTTGGTAGACACATCTCTGAAAAACACTGGATGCCAATAGTGTTATTACGGTATATGATTGATTATAAAATGCTGATATCGCTGATTGTCAGTGAAGCAATTATAACATATCGGAAAACAAATTGAAGTCTGGTTACCACAATCCGATAGTCTACATAGTATAATCAGAGAAAACAAAAAAAAAAGACAATTCCCTGATCTCGACGAAGAATATATCGTGAAATGCTCCAAAGAAATCTTTCAAGTTAGAAATAAACACGCAAAAGATTTCGGCAGAAGAATAATTGGTAAGTTCACACAAGGTGGAAAATACGATCAAAAACGATATTCTTCGCTGTTGATTATAGATGATGCTGAATATTATTTTATAATCAATGATGTAACATCTAGGGGTATATACGTCAATCGTAAAGATGCTTTCTTGTCCGATGGAACCAAATTAGGTACAATTGTTACTTACACAATTGGAGAAAATCCTCAGTATACGTACTTAAGGTCGTCTATGCTAGATTATGCTTCTATTAATTTACTGTCGATGATAAATAGATTTCCTCAATCCGCAGTTAGAGTCGCAACTGATTCATTTTATATAGACGTAAAACATAAAGAAGTAGTGGCTTAATTCACTAATTTAGACGAGAGTTGGGGATCATTGAGAATTAAAAAGGATATACTGCGTGATTATTCTAAATCAGCAGATGTTACGATTGAAAACAATTACTTGAAAAATAATCAGATATCAGAACTATCTAATGCACCGTCGTGTTCCGATCCAATATGCAGATATAAAACCAGTTACTTAAACGGCTGTGGTGGGTCAGAGAAGACGACTCGTACGATCGAATTATTTCGAGGGTAATCAAACATAATTGTGCTAACACCAACACACATACTTGCAAGAGAGATGAAACAGCGAGGAATTAATGCTTACACATATCATAGTTTCTTTCGATGGAAAGGTGACGAATGGACTCCTGATCTAATGGGTGAGTAAGATATTCCTGAAATCATCATCTGGGATGAGATATGCACAGTGTCATTAGATGTATTACAAAGGTTTCTCGATTGGTTACTGCTAGCGAATACAAAAGTGATAATGTGTAGCTATCATGGTCAACCACCACCATTTGTTGGTTAATCCCCACATGATTGGCTGAAGAATTTTGTAGACTATTATGAAGAAATTAATACCGATCATAGATCACTTGATAAACAGTTACGCGAGTTCAAGAAACTAATTAGATTACAACCGGATAGAATCCAGTCTGAAATAGCTCGTGAAATAATTCCAGAAACCCCATTAATTGATTTTTGGGAAGCGTGGAGACCAAACGATTTGATAGTGGCAAGTAGAAAGATAGTCAGATATACACTTCAGATGAAGTTATTTAACACGCATAAAGAAAAATTTGCAACACTTCCAGTGCCGCTGTGTTATAGACCCAAGGATACACGAAGACAAAATATCGAAGTTGATATTCCAGGCCTGACAGAGTCAAGGAAGCAGATTTTAGTGTTAAATGATATTGTGTTGGTTGATATCAATGTCGTCGAAGATGCATTGGGTGCTGATAAATCCCCATGGAAGCTAGGATACGCAGCGACGATACATTCTTCGCAGGGATTGACTATATCAGATACAATTGTTTGGATCACAGATAATCGCATCTAGTGGTCGAATTTAGTTTATTTTGCAGTGTCCAGAGTACGAAGATTAATTAATCAAGTTCGAAGAGTTTATTTAGACTATAATGACACTACAATAAGTGATATTGTCAGCAATGATATAATCAGAAAAGAAACTCTCTGGTTATAAACAACAGGACAAAACAATAACTGAAAATTTGATAATGATGACGAGTTTATAATCACACTGAAACAACAACAAAATAATCACTGCGTGAGTTGTAATTGTATAATGCGTTGGTGTTGGTCGGATAAAGAACCCCGCCAATTTACCGTAGACAGAAAAAAATAGCAGCGTAGGTCATACCAGAGATAATGTGATGCTGACTTGTCTTGAGTGCAACAGACGCAGAGGTGCCAGTTAAGACCACGCGGCGGTAATTGAGTATCCTCGGGTATCACTTAGAGTTGTTCACGAGTAAATCTTCGCTGAGGAGCAGTTGAATCAACCTATAGACTGGCGGTCTACCCGTGGATCATGTTATGCTAGATATTTTATGCGTAGTGACACTCTAAATAGGACCAGTAGCTCTATTGTTTACCGCCTTCGAGCTCTCCTGGTTCATATAAATACCTAACAGTGACATTGCCGAGTATTGGTCGTTTCGAAAAATCATTTTGCGGTTTTACAGGTAGATACTTTTTTTTGAATCGCATTGTTAGGTTTCATATTAATTGTTCGAGTAATCTCATTATTCAGCGCTGTAATTACGCCTGGTAATCTCTTGACCCATTCACGGGATCGTTTATCCTGGATTAATTCCTTCGCGTATTGATATCCAAATAACCGCTCAGCAAGTGTCCGATTAAATCGTCCAACAATTGCCTGATAACGATGTAATGCAATATATCCTCGTCTGATGGTGACATTATGATGCTTCATTGTTGATAACACTGCACCCTGAAATTCCTTGCCAGGATCAACTTGTACATGT
Organism: Unio delphinus; assembly: GCA_029339505.1. NCBI lineage: Eukaryota > Metazoa > Mollusca > Bivalvia > Unionida > Unionidae > Unio > Unio delphinus. Next base: position 26,112,450 of record JAQISU010000042.1, read on the forward strand.
AATAGATTTGGCCGATGCAAAGGACCCATACGATAAATCCTTTCAAACGCAGAAGCTACTTCAGTTGATGATTTCGTTTTTAGAGGTTCTGCTTGTTTGTATCTTCTCGCAACAGCAACTACGGTTAGCGCGTACTTGTAAACACCATCATGCGGTAGAAAAAAATATATCGGCCTGATGGATCTCATTAATGACGCTGACATCAAAATGCGAGAAGTTAATTTGTTTAGGCGGTGGTATATAAATTTGCCATATCGCCTGTTTGGATAACCAATCCGCTGCTGTAGTATTTTTCAATCTTGCAGAGCTAGCGAGTTTACTGATTGCTGATTTACCCCTCCAGTATCATCTTGGAGAATAATAAATGGATTCCACGATGTTATTAATTACCAGCATCCAACATCAATTTACTTTTCATCGCCGATTTTATCAACCATGAAGCCACTTTTTCTTTGAAGATTTATCAGTGATAGAATTCAACGCATGAATTAATTTCACATCTGCCATATGACTATGTTGCAACTTGCAGATTACAGCTTTTATAAGCAACATCTTGAGCATGACACGCCTTATCATTAGCGTTTATTAGGTTTTCACCGGGTCGGGGTTGGTTGTGATCATCGAGTCTGATATCGAGTCTGGTCCCGGGTCCACAATAACTATATCCTGGAAGGTGTTTTTCTCCTGGATATTTTGCCCATGGTGTTCCTGGGAGGTTTACTAACTTGGCTGCAATATCACCTCCTTGTTTGTTTTTTTTAAAATAAAACATCTCCAGATTTCATAGAAACAAATCTAAAATGTTTTGTACCACATTGTACACACTTACCAGCAAGTGCTGATCTGTTATTTTTAGTAGTAATCGTCGTGAAGTCGTTTGTACTAGTACGCTTCTTACATTACACACAATATAGATCCATAATTTATTTATAATAACATGAATGTAATTGATTTTTCGGCGACAAAAACACGAGAACCAGTTAAGCATCATGCAGCGCTACCAAATTCTATTCGCATGATTATAATCGGACCATCAGGAAGTGGCAAGACACAACTGCTACTTAATTTGATAACGAGATGGATGAAATGGGAAAAGTTGTATTTAGTAGCCCGAGTGTAGACGATCAGTGATGTTACGAGGTGTTTTAACAAGAAAGCAAAATCGGAAATCGATGAGGATATTATTGAGTTTATAACCGATATCGAGGAAGCACCGAGCATTGATGTTATTGATGGAAGTATTAACAATTTAGTCGTATATGATGATGTGATGTTAGACAATCAAAAGAATCCTGCCAGGATATTTTCCAAAGGTAGGCATAAAATACCGATGTGATATATGTCACTCAACGATATACTCAAATAACAAAAGTGATCAGAGATAACAGCAATATTCTTGCTGTATTCAATGGAGTTGACACACATACGCTACGAAATATTGACCAGACTTGATTCAGTGGAGATATGGATTATACTCTCTTTAGATATTTCTTTAGTCACGCTCAGTCGATCCCACATGGATTTGTAACGATAAATTTGCATGATCCTAGATCAAGATATCGTACCGGACTTGATCAAATATTCGGTTGAAATTGTAAAAAGATTTTTACCCCCATAGCAGCAGAAAGGGCGCGACAACGACTTTGCGTCTCAAAGGAATTTTTTTTTCGATTCTGGAGGAAGCCTTGGTTTGCCAAAAAAAACGCTTCTATAAAGTTGTCCGATTCGCCCTCACTGCTGATCAGGCTAATAATTCGCTTGTATTTGCAAAGAAAAAAAAACCAGCCAAGACCGATGGTGTTGTGACTCTCGATTGGTTGGTTGTTTCTATTCCAACGGGCAGTTATCAAATTGAACTATTCAATGATGAATTTCAGCGCAGAATGAAATATGTTACAAGAAAAGAATCAAAATTAGCTATTACTATTCTCGAACCAACTTTATCAGCTGCAATTGAAATAAACTCGCCTGATTAGGGTATTGATATTTATCAATCATCGATCAGGTCTGTTTTAAGTGGTCAGAAATTCCACCTGTTTATAATAAAATACCAGAACAGCGAGATGGTTTTTCTACTACCGAAAAAAGTTCATAAATGTTTCAAAATATCGAAATGTATATCCATGGACTAGCTTGGGTGAGTATATTGTATATAATAATTCTAAATTATTTCCTTTAGCCTCAGATAAGTTAATTGCTTATAGATTTCCTACAACGCCAAAACCAATTATTGATGTTGATAAATAAAAGAAACTTAATATGTATATTGTTTAAGAAGACGATTTCAAAATATTGGAAACTTGATATAGAACTGAATATACAACTTTGTCCACGAGGTTAGTGCAGTTATTTAAAATTTTTATTTTAGAGTTACATAATTACTATCTAAAATGGAAAATCACTGAAACAATAGAACATTTAAATCAAATTATGTCAGACCTTGAGTTTTCAAATCGAGTTTTCATTGAGATAATAAATAATAATATTTATGATTTAGGAAATAAAATTAAAACCATTTGACAAATATATATTAATAATTAGAAAATAGCTGAAGCGAATTTATTAAATTGTGTACTGACAAAATTTAAAACGGACAAATTAAAAATATCACTCAAGATATTTGATATCAATGAAATCTTTCTAAAATCGCCTCGTCGTGTAACAAAACAACTCCACCTCCAGCTATTCTAAAATATAGTAATGATCCGTTCGGCGACAACGACGTATTTCACCAGGAAGCGTTACTATCACATCAAATATTGCAGTTCATCTTGTAGGTGATGCAATGTATGACAGTTTTCAGGCTGATTTTAATTAATTTAATTAAACTCAGCATATATTTTAAATTCTTGTACTCCGAAAGTACCTCCTGGATTTTTGATTGGATAAGAACCCATGAATCTTGATTATATATGTTGTGACAATAATTTCTTTTTAACCCGAATACATTTCAGTCTTACTAACCATTCCGGACACTTGGCTAATATAAGACACCAAAATTTAAATTTGAATCTTTATGTGTAATCTTAACGATTTTGAAGTCTTAAAGGTGTGTACTATATTGGTACCCAAAACAACGAAAATCTCGTACAAACAATTTACAACCCCCATATAAACTCCAAGGTTGCCAAGCGAAATTCTAGCAAGTCTAGAGGATACATATATAGTCTTAATTATACTCACATCACAAAACTAACTTAATTAATTTATCTTAAGGACGGCACACTAAATATACAGGGCCTACTCTACGTTCAACATACAAGTACACCCTCCCCCAAAATAAACCCATGGAGAGTGCAAACAATACTCTGCACAAGTGTTATGGTGGGATGGCGTGTTTCTTGGTTCAAATTCGAGCAATTAACCCCCAAAATGTAATGTATTTATCACGAATGAAAGAGATGGAGATAACGTATCCTTGAAAGAGTTATATCCCTTTAGGTATGTTGAAATGTGTTATACCAACAATGAAAACGTCTATATATATATAATATCAACAACAATTAAATAAATAAACAGTAATTATAATATTAGTAGCAACTAGCGGTGATATTTTCCTTCGACAATAACGATATTTTTCTTATATTTTTTCGAAACACCGATTTGTATATTTTATCTACAACGCGCTGAACCGAAGGTGCGCATATATCAATATATTTGTCAGCTGCATTCATTGGTTTAATTATTATTTCTTTACCAGTCTCTGTCTCTTTTAACGGCAACGTATATGGACCGAATAAACAAACTTGATGATACACCCTCACACCCGTGGAAGGGAATATACATATACTGGTTTGGATTCATGCTGTCACATAAACCTGAAATCTATCATAATAACAACCTAAAGAAATTAATACAACCACCGAAAATTGCGTATCGACAAACTATAGCCCTTAAAAAAAAATTAACAACAAACTATGGGCAGAGAAATGTCAAAGATATATATACTGATCTGAAAATGAATAAACTACCAAAAATCAAAATAAAAGAAAGAAAACCAGAACTAGACTGGAAACAAATATGGATAAATTGGAATAACCGGAAATATCCTAAAGAAATCACAAGAATGTATGCATATATACATGATGCATGGTGGACCGGGGAACTTGCGTATAAAAGGAAAGTAATTCGTATACTACCCAAATGCCCCCTGTGCCATAAATTCAGATATAACAAAATTCATTTAATACTACAATGTGAAAAAACTACGGATCAATGTACAAAGATAAAAACTGAAATGAAATTCTATCACTATGATATACTCTTATACACAAATAAAATTAAAAACAATAATTTATATAAAGAAGTAATAGCATACATATTGTATGTATATGAAAAAAGAAGATTAGCGATATGGATACCAGAAAAATAACGGCTATTTTAGAGGCAATCTTGAAGACCGCTATTTTAGAGGCATTTTTTTCTTTTTCTTTAAAGGAACACTAAAATATACAAACTATAATAGTGAAGAGTAATTATATACAATCTTATCCAGAAACCATACCAATAAGATCAGATACAGTATATATATATGCGACCCTGTATTTGAGCCATAGAAACACACCAAACTATATACATTATATATAACTGCGGCAAAAGCGCGCCAAAATAATACATTTTTAATAACAAGGTAAAACCATACACGCTTTTCAAAAACTAAGTTGACGCAGTTATTTTTATTCACATTGTACTTAACTGCGACTCTCTATTTTAATAAATACGAAATTTATGAGCAAAAATAATAACTGCATCTTTAGAGCGACAGAAGTTTCTCTAAACATGTTGTACTCAAAAAAAAGCGGAAATTAAATAAATGTTTCACTGCAACAAAAATTCAAAAATAAATAAATACTAAATAAGATGCGGGTCTCTATTTAAATAAAGTGGTGAAACCTGCGAGATTGCGCCCAAAGGATAACCATATGAGGGATTCTCACTTAAAGAGAAAATATTTATCTGGAAATGGGGCTCTCACAGTAGTGAGAACCTCGTGGCCAGGGAAGACTTTAGAATGTTTTTATAAGACAAAATACTTGGCTATCTAATAACTACTCTATATCTTACAGATAACAAGATCCCACCGATTTAATGCGCTAGGGAGCAGAACCAATAGATCGGAAAGAGTGACAAAGGGCTACGGCCTGAAATTAAGTTAAAACTCTAGGCCTTACAACACCTACCCACCCAGAAAAGAAAAAAGGAGAATATGAAAAAATAACAAAAAATGAAAATTTCCCAAAATAAACAAAAGAACAATAAGAAAAAAAAAACAAACATTAAAAAATAAATAACAAAATCATAACAAAAATAATAAAATAAAAACAAAACAAAACATATACTGACATTACTTCACAAATAACTCAAAAATTTAGATAATTTTAAAACTTTTTTCCCAAAAGTACAAAAAGAGAAAAACAGTAAGAAACAACTCAAAGATTCAAAATATGCTGTCCAACACAAATATGCAAAAACGATAGATAAGTGAAAATGCATGACGGACGAAAAAAATTTAAAGCAATTTGTTTATTATCTGGGAACCATTCCCCACACACCCGTACTTAATTTAGCATTAACACTAATCTATAACGGAAAAAACTGACCAATTCACAGGTGCAAACAGTACACATCCCACTCTCCATTTCACGGATCGTCCTGTATGATAATATAATTTACTAAATCTTAAAGATTTCTAATAGCACCTACCGTAATTTCTTTTTCAAACAAATCCAACGACAGCTTGAATAACGATGTTGTTTGCACGCATTCTAATTCGGCACAGGTTAAGACGCAAATACACATTCCATTACGTCATGCACCTGACAACTAGGTATACTAAACTAAACAAGAATCGATCGAGTTGTAGACTATTGCAGTCGTTCCTTTCTTCTAGCTTCATATCTGTTTGGGGCGCCATAGAGGCCACAATCTGGTTCAACAAGAAAGTTGCAGTGGAAATTTCAATGTTATATTACCGAGAATTCCAATTTCACATGTTGAATCAAATTGTTGGTGCTCAGAATTGTATCATATTTCGAGTTTTGCAACTACATCTGTTGAATTACATAACGGTGGTTGAATGTCACATTTTATGTGTCGGGGTTGTAGATTTATTTTTATGTTGAATTACAAAGTGATGGTTGAAATTTCAATATTGACCAGAATTCCAGTTTCACATATTGAAAGTTTCATTTCATATGTCGCGTTTTAAAACTGTATTTCATGAATTACACAACGGTTATTAAACATTGAATTTTGTATGTAATTAATTACAATTTCAAACGTTTAATCTATTTCACTTTGTAGAATTAACCAGATTTCAAAATGTGTATGTTAGATCCTGAGGCTATAATTTTGCGCCGTCAATATGTATGAAGGTCAATTCGGCAAACAATATTTGTCAAGGCAATTAATTGACATTGCCATACAACTAGTGACGCGCGCTTTATTTTTGCCAAAGCCAGTTACGTAACATTGTTCACAGCTAAGTGGTGAAATTCTAGTTCGTAACAAGGAGCATCAAAGGAGGGTCGTAAATCGGCCTGACAGACTGGTTGGAGAGGGGCGGTGTCTGATAACATATACTGACATTACTTCACAAATAACTCAAAAATTTAGATAATTTTAAAACTTTTTTTCCCAAAAGTACAAAAAGAGAAAAACAGTAAGAAACAACTCAAAGATTCAAAATATGCTGTCCAACACAAATATGCAAAAACGATAGATAAGTGAAAATGCATGACGGACGAAAAAAATGACTTCTGGCAATGTCACTTCGCGAAAACAAATTAAAAACTCTGAAAAAGGAAAAATAATAGAAATAGGAAAGGAAATCACCCCTGCGTTTTGATGACGTCAAGGGGTAAGAGTACAATCCTAGTCAAAAGAGTTGACTGTAAAGGAAACCAGGACTCTCTGAAACTCCAAAACGAGACGACAATACCCGAAATCCAAAAAAGATAGAGGGTAGGGAGTACAATTGGACCACTCTTTTTGGGTAAAAAAATAAACTATATTACATGAAGAACGAAAACCAAGAATAACCCTTATAAACAATCTTTTTATATTAATAAAAGGGAAATACACAAAACAAAACTGACATATTATAGCATACATGGGTGGACAAGGAAACAATACACAAAATATAGACATACTTAGAAAAAAAAACAAGGGTGTGACCCCAAAATCAAACCAGCTAAATGTGCCGGAGAGAGTTAAGGGGTATTAATTTTAATATTACTAAAGTTAAGTTGACCCAGGTTATTTTCGAGGCACGTCCATGTTGTCAATAATAACGCTGACACAACTACCCATTCAACACATCTTTTGTCAAAATTATTTCGTTTATGCCTGACCTTTGTGGGCCCCACTGTGGCTTTGGTATTTAACTGGATCCACGAAATAGTTCATATGTAGATAGATGTATCTCGACTGTACGTGTATCGTTGTGAACTCACAGTGTTGTCATATTAAATGTATCCTTGTTACGAATAAGAGGCATAAATAGATGTGTATTAACACAGGAGTCTGACGTTTTATCAATAAAGTACGGCGAAATCTCTGACAACATAAATTCCCTTTATCGGTAATATAAATAAACACAATAGGTGCAAGCGTGACCACCACCCTTCGTTAGATTCGACTTTTTCTCACGAGTTTTTTTTTATCGCTTCAGAATCGCAAGAAGACTGAAAAACTACACATATACATTGTAAAGAGAGTGACGTACCAACGCATAACTCTTAAATGACTATATCCTGAATCCAATCGGCGAATTAACCTTTATTTTCACCATTACGGTCAGAATCCATTTCTGGAAAAATCGACCTGACGGAAATAGCCCATTCCACCAGTTTCTACCTCTACAGCGGAATCTATGTTGCTTATCATAGTTCCAAGATTTGGCACCAACCATATCATTTGATAAAGATGACAGGGATATCCACTAGACCAACCATATCACTTGATAAAGATGACAGGGATATCCGCTATACCAACCATAACCATATCATTTAATAAAGATGACTGGGATATCCGCTAAACCAACCATATCATTGGATAAAAAAATTACTCTTTAAATGTGTCATTTAAGTTTTATTATTAATAATACACGACGCAGTTAATAGTTGTAGATGTTGCTGTATATATATATATATATATATATATATATATATATATATATATATATATATATATATATATATATATATATATATGCACTTTTATGTTTAAAATGTGTTTTTTTTATATATTTGTTATAAAACTTTATATTTTAATTTAGAGGTATGGACTTTGTAGTCTGAAATAAAGAATTCTTATCTTATCTTATCTTATCTGATCTGATCTGACAGGGATATCCGCTCAAGAGCAGGTTACCAACATTGTTGTGAACAACATTTCAATTCAGTATACTAGGAAGCTATGTTTCAACAATTTAGAATTAAAAAAGTTACGATTCAGATAATGATCTGTAAACATGTCGGTTACAATTTAGATTAAAAAAAGTTACGATTCAGATAATGATCTGTAGACATGTCGGTTGGTTACTTAAAAATAAACCAGAAATGATAGCAAAATCATGAAAAAAGGCAATTATAATTAAATAGAGTCCACAAAGGCAGTAACAGAATGATGAACGTACGTCCTATTACGTAAGACGTATGAACAGATGGTATAAAACTAATTGAAATTGTTCAGCATGGAGATGATAATATAGTTTTTCACTGACCTTATTCTAGGTTTTGTTATTGCCAAAATACATGTAGGACTGTGTCAATGTTTTCTCAAATAAAGGTAATGGCCAGTGCAGGCCTCCATACCTTTCATTAAGATCTCTTCTCCAGATTATCAGGTCTGACTACAATCTAGTTTATTTGCAAACAGTATACTAGGCAGAAAAGCAGTTTAGGTTCTATTTCTCAAAATTTTAAACATAATCAACTTTTCCTTTCTACTCAGTGGATTATTAATAAATGTTGGTGACAGTTCTGTTTCATTGCATACAAATACGATACAGCATAGTCATGGAAATAAATGGAACATCACTATTATCAACATTTAAAGCCATTTGTGTATTATCCGGGAACCATTCCACACGCACCCGTACTGAATTGAGCATTAATACTAACAGTGACCAGTTCACAAGTGCAAACAGTACACATCCCACTCTCCATTTACTAAATCTTAAAGATTTCTAATAGTACTTACCGTAATATCTTTTACAAACAAATCCAACGACAGCTTGAATAACGATATTTTTTGCACGCATTCTAATTCGGTAAAGACGCAAATACACAGTCCATTACGTCATGCACTTGACAACTAGGTATACTAAACTAAACAATAATCGATCGAGTTGTAGACTAATGCAGTCGATTTTTTCTTCCGGCTTTTTCTGTTGGGGCGCTATAGCAGCCACAATCTGGTTCAACAAGAAAGTTGTAGTTGAAGTTTCAATGTTATATGCCGAGAATTCCAATTTGACATGTTGAATCAAATTGTTGGAACTCAGAATAGCATATCATATTTCGAGTTTTTCAACTTCATTTGTTGAATTAATTAACGTAGATTGAAAATCACATTTTATGTGTCGAGGTTGTAGATTTTTTTTTTCATGTTGAATTACAAAGTGATTGTTGAAATTTCAATGTTGGCCAGAATTCCAGTTTCACATATTGAAATATTTATTTCATATGTTGCGTTTTTAAACTGTATTTGATGAATTACACAACGGTTATTGCAAATGAATTTTTTTTATGTCAATTACAATTTCAAACGTTTAATCTATGTCACGTTGTAGAATTAACCAGATTTCAGCATGTGGAGTTTAGACACTGACACTATAATTCCGCGCCGTTAAGATGTATTAAGGTCAATTCGGTGAACAGTGGGTGTCACGCCAGTTAATAGACATAGCCATGCAACTAGTGACGCGCGCTTTAATTTTGCCAAAGCCAGTAACGTAACATTGTTTACAGGTAAGTGGTGGAATTCTTATTTGGAACAAGGAACATCAAAGGAGGGTAGTAAAACGGCATGACAGACTATTAAGATATTGACGATGTCTGATCATTAAATGACCCAGCATCCAATCCAAATTGAGCAAGGGGTGGCAAAACATTACAATCGCAAATTTAAATATATTATCTTGAAAACTAAAAGTAGTAGCGATACAACCATCTTGCGGGATGTAAGGAAAATAAGCTACTCCGATGTCATTCGATAATGGCGTTAATTGTTTTTTTTTCCTGTTAATAACCAGGAGGTTAATTTCAGAAGCTTTAGGGACCAGAGGGAATTACCACAGTGCAGTTGGTCGGAGTCTCTGGGAGACAAAAGAGAAGGAAGAACGGAGGGAGACAAAGGCAAAGAAAAAGGAAGAATCATACAGATGAATAGTAAGTCAGGGCAGGAATCACATTTCACACGCTAATTCAAAGGAAGAATAGGCCGTCACTTGGTCGAGTGATAAGGTTTTATTTAAATTTTATTTGAGAGATGACTGTTATTGAATTATATTAAATTGTTGTTATTTGAATTTCACATTTTGTGTATTCATTAATATAACTGTCGGCGCCGCTGACTTGGGGTTCAGAGCTTTGCATCTCTTTATCACTACTTCAATGACAAAACGAGCCAGGGTGGGTCTTCTATATTAATTTAAATGAATTCAGAGCACCACACTCCAAATTGAATAAGGACAACCTTTACAATCTAATTGTGGTGAAAGTTGGAGAGTTTAGAATTGTTAAATTTCCAATGTAAAGAGATTCCCATAAGTATAAAAGACATCGTTTTATGTGTATTCCTGTTGTAATCTTGCATCTAGTTTTCATTTATGAGTAATCTTGATTCTATTACATGTATTTTGTAATGCTGTCATGAGATAAATATAAGGAATATAAAATTGTGTAAGTCCTGGTGCAATAGAACGTTATATGTATATGCGTCTTGGTGTGTACCACAAATATCAGCTAAAAGTAAGTAACTGTATTCATTTTATACACTTCAGTGGTTCACTCATATTTTATTTTCGAGCTGATGATAGTGGGAAGTGGAATTCACTATTCCTAAGTCAAAGATTTTTTGTTTCAGTTAATAATTTGCGTACATTTCCTAAACCAGTTTGTAGAGTCTCGACATACTTGATATAAATAATTATGACTTAAAAGCAATTCATCCTATAATATGCTCACTATCAATTTGGATTTTAGTTCACAGAAACGTTGCTTCTATTTGCTTTTGTTTCTTTCCTTATTTGCTTATATTGAGATTATCATCAGATATGGTATTCGTCATTATTAAATGAAGAGAATATATTATGCGGATTGATTGCTTGCCCATATGTCATTGTTGTCAAGGTCACATTCGTTTAAAGTTTACAATAAGATTTTACATAAAGTGTCTTTTATTTCCTAAATTCCTTGATGAACTTGTTTATACTTGGAAATGAGTCAAAACAAAGGCGCCTTTCTTGGGAACAATTACTTAACCCTTACTAAATGCAAGGGGAAATACTTTTGAGGCACACTAGTTTTTCTTGCTACAAGTGTCATCATCATCATCAAAACCTTATTCCATGAGGTCGTTTAGGCATCGCAGTTTACTTACAACCAATTCTCTCCATTTTTCCCTGTTCTCTACTGCCCTTTCGGAATCTCCAAATTCCTTGCTTGTCCACTCCTAGATGTTGTCTTCACATGTTTTTTTTTATGCCTACCTCTTTTTCTGTACCCTTGCCTTGCAAGATTGCTTTTACCAGTCCAGATGACCATACCAATTCAGTTTGATCTTTTTTTTACAGTGGTCAAGAGACCTTCATAAGATTCTATGGTTCGGTGAATCCAGTTGTGCACATCTTCGTTGGTTGATGGTCTATGAATGAGATGGTCTACATCTTGCGGTAGTATCTCATTTCGAAAGTTTGGATCATTCTTTGTTGATCTGATGTGAGCGTCCATGTTTCACCAGCACACAGAAAGATGGATATGACTATCGACCGCATCAGTCCGAATTTGGAACAAAAATAAATGTTGGTATCTTTCCATATCGGCATCAACCTTATTATTGCTTCTGTTGTCTGGGCAATCCTGCAAAGTAGCTCAGGTTTAGAGCCCTCATCTAGGATAACTTATCATATGTACTTGAAGCTTATGATTATCTCCAGCTTCTTTCCACTTACCTTTATTTCTGCACTGATGTCGCTGGTGGTTTTTGTCATCGGTTTGGTTTTTCAGTGTTAATCTCAATACCGTATCATGTGGGAGTTGTGTCTAGTCACTCAACAAAGCCTGCCTGTTCTTTTTACTCTCCTACTAAACCGTCAAAGTCATCAGTGTAGCTAAGGTTGGTGATTGTTTTTCCTGCGATGCCGCCAGTGTCCGTGTCGTCATGCAAGGCATTCCCCATGATCCTTTCCAGGAAAATGTTGAAGAGTGTACGTGACAGTATACTTCCCTGTTTGACTCCAACTGTTGTTTGAAACCAATCTCCTCTGATACCACTGATGAGGACAGCACTGGTGGCTGTTTCATGGAGGTACTCAACAACCCGAACCAGGTCTGAGCTGATGTACTTCCTCATACTTGCCCATAAGGCCGCATGCCATACCCTATGAAAGGATTTTAAATCTATACAGACTATAGATTCTGCTGATGCTGAAGGTATTTTGGCAAAGGAGTCTGAGGTGGAAAATTTGTTCTGTAGTGCTCCTTATTGCTCTGAAGCCTGTCTGCTCTTCAGCAATAATTTCTTTGCTTGAGGTTTTAGTCTGTTGAGAATTATCTTGAGCATGACTTTGCTGAGGTGATTGATCAGATTGACGATTCTGTAATTTTGGCATAGCTGCAGGTTTCCTTTTTGTGTAGCACGATGATCAAGGATTGAGTCCATGTTGTGGGCCAGTTTCCTGTCTGCAATATCTTGTTGCAGATTGTTGTCAGGACTGTGATTGTCTCTTCTTTTCCTGCTTGAATGAGATCTGCTGGTGTCTAGTTTACGGCAGCTTAATTTCTTTTCTTTAGTGACCTAACTGCAATTTATACTTCTTCACGCAGAATGGGGTTGTCATTAATTTCTTTTGCCTGATCACAATTTATTACTGCTGGATCTCCTTGGGGGTCTTATGATTGTGGAATTCTCATCAGAATTATGCCCATGGCTTGAAGATCTTCTGTGAGGCATTTTCCTTATTTGTCTTGGATGGTGGTCACAGTTTATGAGTTGTGAGATCTTTCACCAGTTGATATGTCATTTTGCTATCGTTTCTATCCATGATTCATTAAATTTTCATGCTTTTCCTGATCATGTCGTTTATCTCTGTAATTCCTACCTCTTTCATGATCTCATTATTCCTTTTTTAGTTCTCTTCCTTTGTCGCATAGTTAAATGACATCTGTTGTGACCCAAGTTTTCTTTTTTAGACGATAACGGATGGTAAGGAGCCTTCTAGTGACTAGGCAACAACCTATAATGTTGTTCACAATGCCCTTGTGGACAAGAAATTCAACACCATGACTGTGTTGGTCCCCTCTTCCGATGAAATAAAGCTTAAGCCCTTCATGTATTGTTATTTCGCCAAAATTTGTTCCAGCGCACCGCGCAGAGACTAATAATGTTCCATTTGTACCTCTCCAACTCATATGTAATTTCTTTCAACTTTCCCATAGTACTCTGTATATTCCCTCAGGGGCAAAATACTTTTGATGCACACAAGGATTTCTTGCTACATGTGAACAACAAAGAAAAAATGTTTGCCACACACATGCCTAAAAATTAAACACCATCCCTTTTTATAACATTATGCTACAATGAATACATAGTTATTGTAACCTTTGACTTTAATTGAATACAAACAAAACTTATTCGATAATTTATTTTAATTAAAACGCTATTTGTTCTCGATATGTTGGTGACCGAAATTACCAATAAAACGATGTTAAAAAGGAAAATGAAAACTTTGGTAGGTTGAAAGTGCAAAGAATATGAAAACGAATGGAAGAAGTTTTCTTGGCTTAAATGCTTGAGGAACATGTCAATAAGTGTGTTCTTACATCTACCAATACCTACTTGTAGTCTGAATATACACATTTTTTAATATTATAATTTCTAATGTGCATACAGTTTTAAAAAAAAAAAAAAAATAATAAAGTGTCCTTTAACATCGCATGTACTGTTGAAAGAATTAGCAAAATACACAATTAGACTCAAGACATGAAATTGGAATCCTCTACATATGAAACTGACCTTTCAACTAGTGCTATGTTAATCAACCGATAACATGAAAAACCTGAACATAAAAAAAACTTTCAACCACCGTCTTGTAATTGAACAGCTAAGATCTAACATCTCCAGATATAAAATTAAACTTTATCAGCACAGACAACTTCACTTAACATGTGTGATTAAAAAGTTAAAATTTAAAAACGACATTTTAAATAGAATTTCTTACCATCTTTGTGTCATTTAACAGAAGAAAAAACTTATATAAACGGTACATATGAAATGTAAGTATGAATGCAAACAATTTCATTCAAGGTTTGAAACTAAAATTGCCGATAAACTACATTGAAATTTCCACCATCGTTGCAAGCAATGGATATAAACAACAATGGAACAGTTAATCACCTCTAAATAATTTAATATGTATCATTAAAAAATTCAATATATAACATTAAATTGAAATACGCAACATTTGATTCAGAGTTTTCAGCACAAGTCATTTGGTTCAATATTTTTGTCATTTGAAATCGAAATTTCAACAGCTAATTTCTAATTTAACCTACTTTTGTCCCCAAAGGAGCCGCATACCCTGTCGTTTCTTTCTGTGCTCTCTCTCTCTCTCTCTCTCTCTCTCTCTCTCTCTCTCTCTCTCTCTCTCTCTCTCATTATTTCTATTGTGCCGGAATAAGACCATCCCATATAATATAATATAATAAGGACAAAACCTTTCATTCCGAGTCTTAGTAAGACATTTTTGTCATAAATCGCAATCTAATACAATTTTATTCAAATTTAGATTTTGTATGGTTGTCGAAAGCTTTTATTAAAACAAAACTGGCCGTGTCGAATTAGAACGAAGCTGTCTACAAGAGATGGTGAGTATGAAATTCAACTTTACCATAGTGCATCCTTTAAATTTATAATACAATACAGAAATTGAAATAAAACCATGCAACTTTGTAAAATCCTAGAGCTGACACCAGCTGACAATAGTTTTAACGGTTCTCACTTTAAATACCATCTGTATAACACTGCGCCTCTTATATTTCCGATGTAGTTTTGGATTCCACTAAATTGGCTGCATGCCGTTATATTATTGCTGCTGACATATTAAACTAACAAAAAGGTGTTGGCTAATTAGAACTAGTTAAACTATAACTTTAGTATTTAATTAAAGGCTAAATTCGTTCACTTTAAGACTTACATTAAGAAAATCTATAAGGTATACTACACGTGTCCTTCAGTAACATGTACATATACAGTAAATATACCAATTTGAAAGTAACATATACATATGTGGTAAGTTACACACACGTGAATATGGTAGGCCACACATGTGAATGTAACACGAAGCAGAATATACCAATAGTAATGTGACAAAAAGATTATAGAATGTGACCATTTATCTCGAAAGTGTTCTCAAAGTTACAATCTTTACTAAAACTGCTATTTTAGCTGTGTGTTCGTACAATAGTAATGCATTTTACAGTGAAGAAACAAGAAATTCACAAAATGAAATGATTTTAAAAAATTGTTATTTCTATGGAGATTTCATTTTTATGGAAGCTTCGAGGGCATGTTATAGAAAATCAATCATGTCGTTGTTGTAGTTGTAGTAGTGTTTAACGCCATTTTTCAGCACACGATAGGCTATACATAGCGACCAGCATTAATGGGGGAGGAAGAACCCGTGAAAATCTGCAGAAAGAACCCCCGACCCACCAGAAGCTACTGTCAAACAATGATGTTAGATGTTACACCAAATGGAGATTCCAGAAGTCAATTAGTAGCTTTTAATACATACGATGAAGGGATAAAATATGCATTTGGCAAAAGACAATTGGAATGAAATAACTTAAAAGTACTAACCAAAGATTTTGTCCTATTTAGCTCGATGGTAAGACAGTTCAATTTCAGCGAAATGCAGCATCAAATCAATTCTAGTGCTTATCATTGTTGCAGGCCATCATGCAAATGATATGTCGGTCAAAGGAGACTGTTCATACAGCACAAGGGTATATGAGGCCACTACGAGATCTGTTACATAACAAAAGAACCGATATAATCCAAAGATGTACAACGCTAACCCATAACAATACCAGGAGAAATAACATTGTAAATTATGGAATTTATTATTAGTTTAATAAAGAGCTAGAACAAACAGAGAATGCAATAATTGATTTCATGCAAAAACTCAAAGTGGAAAACTGACACTTACAGTAAAAAGTAATAACAGGGAATGCAATAATTGATTTCATGCAAAAACTCAAAGTGGAAAACTGCTACTTACAATAAAAAGTAATATAGAGAATGCAATAATTGATTTCATGCAAATACTCAAAGTGGAAAACTGCTACTTACAGTAAAAAAATCGTTCACTGCACAAAACGTTATTTGGTATTGTAAATGTTGTAGAATTTAAAAACTAATACATGAAGGCTGTTCTTAAAATGTATGAAAAATAGATTGCTGAGTTGTAATAAAGCTGATCTGCTAGAAGAGATGGAAACCTTTTAAAAGTAAACATGTGCATGTTCCTTGACACTTAACACAGCCCGAGAAAATATTGACAACAATTTACCGTTATTCGAAATGCTGAAAGAACCATATAAAGTGAATGCTGTACAGTTCCTGCGATAGCTACTGCTAAATGGATGACCATTTTAAATGTTGCTATGTCTGTGAAAACATTTGAAAATGGATGAGTTGGTAGAACACTTGGTGATAATCCTACATCATGAGGAAAAGTCGTATTAGTCGTCGACAAAACTGAAAACCGCTTAAAACCGTTAAATATTGTTAATAATCATTTTACTGAAAATAAAATCAGCATTAGCAAGGGACGGAATTATTGGCAGAGTTACAAGCTGGTTTTTAAAATATGTTTCTTTTCATGCTGAATATATTAGTATTCTTTTGGTTAAATTAATTTCTTAGTTGTGTTTCTAAACAAATAACGGAAACCACATCAGATTTCTATTAGAAGATACAGACACCGCATCAGATTAGCGAAGCCATACATAGTGGGGCAAAATACTTCTTTCAAAGATCATCTCCATATGCAAATAACCTAATTAAAACAATTGAATTTCATCTCTGCATGTGTTGCACTGTGCTTAACGAAATTCATACATACTTTTGGTGCAAGTATCATGAATACATTTTACCATGGGCTATTGTTGGCTATGACAACGATGTGAGGGGTATTTAAAAAGTTCTGAATATTTATTACTATTTTTTAGCATTGAGCTAAGTAATAAATGTAATACCAAATCGATATACAACTTATCTTTATATATATAATGATCTGCAGCAATGTGTGTTGTAAGCTTGACATCTGCAGCAATATCAGTGTGATGTAATGTAGGTAAATGTGAATGACGTAAGCATGTCGGGACATGTGTGCGTGATATTGATTTTTAACGTAGTTTTAACAACTTTTCAGTCATATCGCTGTGATATCTGTAGTTTGGCAATTTCTAATGACGTCTAGCACTGGGGCATCATGCTGCAGACATGTAGCGTAATGGCCCACTCAGTCACATTATCCTGATACCAGGCCGACCAGTTCTAACAGAAACCCCTAAAAGCTGAGCGCCTAGTGAGACATCTGTAAATACTATTTGTATAGGTTTTTGGTATCTTACGAGTCTAGCTCTTACAAAAAGTAACACTGAAAAAGTGAAACCAACACGCTTTGTAAAATTTAATAAATAATTTATTTCCCTAAAATATCAAGTGGAAAATGAGAACAAAATGAAATCCAAAATTAATCAAAGAATTAAAAGATACAAGTCCTAGTAATACAATTTCCTGAATGAAACTGAGTTCGAATCCCACTTAAATCCAAAATGAGAGGCGATCTCGTCTGTTGTAACCTGCGAAGTTCTGCAGTGTTAATAGTCTCTTGCTGAATCACAGAAAATATTATTCCAGTGTTTAAAGTCTGTATAAATTTCGATAAATATCCTTGTCCAAGACTTATTTTACAGCACTAGTATTTGTAGTGAAAACTATCACTATAAATTCAATAATATGAAGAAGAAAAAAAAATTTGTGGAAAAACTTGTAACGAGATCTTATTTATTGAATTATATATTTCTAATATTAGCACCTCTCTCTAAATCCAAATTTTAAATAAAATAGCTGATCAAGATTAATTAAAGCTATTTTTTTAAATAACGGTCGATTTCATATACGAATGTTAATAGTGAGAATAATCTCAACATACAATCTTAACTTACATGTCACATACAAGCAAATAAATCCACGTCAGGTTAAACTAAATGAACGAGTCAAACGTCTAATGAAGCTACTTACATATATTTTATAAAGCTGTACCATAATTGTGTATTTATCCTATTTTAACGTAAAGTCATAATGTTCCCATTGTAATGAGGGTTTGCTAGTGTAAGTCGTTGAAAAGAAGAACTTGGTTTGAACCATCATGAAATATATCACACCATTTTGAATCGAGCTTAATGTTAAAAAGACCCTGTATTTGTGACATGAATTAAGACAAAGCAAATTTGGAAGTTACTTGCATATAACGTCGATAGACAGATAAATAAAAACAAGTTAACCATCAGTTTCATAAAAGATATTTCATTATTGCAATATGTATATCAATACTGTAATGGCAAGTTTTGCACGATATCATAAAATCTTGTATGAATTCAGTGTATCAGCATTCAATGCTCTGTTGTAAATTTTGTTTACAAAGACGGAATTGTATCGATCATGACATGTAAGGATTGATCTAAATCGGGTCAAACACAAAGCTTCTAAAGTGACACCCACATCAGGAAATATAACGCAAGATCATGGCGACAACACACACTAGTTGTCGAATGGGTCAGAGCTACCAAATCCATATACGTTCATATAAATCACGTCCTAAGTATGCATGTAATCTTGGTCAGTCGAACTCATTCATAAACTTGATAGTATAACCTCACAACTCTAGTTTATTTCAACGCGGATATTTTAATATCATCACCAGAGTGGTAATAAGCTCAGTCATTCAGATCCAAAATCCTTCCAGTAATATGCACTAATCTGGTTCATCTTGATGACATAAGCCCAAATTTCAAATTTGATTAAAGTATGATCAGAAATATGCCTTTCATAATGGTATAGGCACAATCAATCATATCCAAGATCACCATTTTGTTATCTGTGGATGTCGCTCATTCAGGGAACAAACAGTTCTTGGCTAAACGAGCCCAGAGAACTAAAACTCATTGTTAGAAAAATACAATTTCGTGTCAGTAGCCTAATCTTTACATAGAACAATAAATATATCTTCGAATTATTTGACCATTTTCGTAGCACACTGTGGCAGACTATACAGTAAAACTTAAAATTGTCGCGCACGGCTTTATCGAACTGGTTTGATAACTTGATGATACAAGTTTATATTACTACTTCGTGCACAATGATATCCGAATAAAAGGATTTTTTTTAACATTTATAAGCTCAATCAGTCAAATGTATGATCGCATAAAATATATATGTCGATTTTGCTCATTATCTAACTACTCTAAAAGATTGATGATAAGAGTCTATTTAGCTTCATTGCAAGGCTAATCAGCTAATCTTCATTGTCGTCAACACGTAGCAGGTGAAATATAAAATCACGAATCCACTGGATGAAATCGTCTTTGCTATTAAGTTGCTTACTTTTGAAGTGCATTGTGGGGAAAATGGTAAATGCAAGCGGACATGTACACTCGTCAAGAAGAATAATGTTTAGAATGGATTTCTCTGTCTTGCTAATTCCTTGGGCTATCCCAGTGAAATATTTAAAGTCACCAGGTGGTACTTCATTTGTATCCATTATCAAGACAATGTACTTGCTAGACTCCATTTGTTCTGTCTGATCGTCCCACCTCTGTTTTCCGGGATCTACATTCTGGCTGTTTCTGGCGATTCTTAGCCCGAAATTCACAGACAAGAATTCCTCCAGTTTCTCAGCAAGAACGATAGTCTTATCTGTCCCTTTTTCTTCGTCATATAGAAGGAAAATGTCAAACTTTGATTTAGCTATTGAGTTTACATGAAACGCCTGTCGAAATCTTTCACCGGCATTTTCTCTCTTTCCCATAGTGACTAAATAGAAAGCACACTCAAGGTATACCCTCAAACGAAAATTTCCATGAATTTCAATCCCTTCTTTTTCACTTTTGTCTAACATTTGAGCTGCATCTTCATAACGATATTCCTTCAGTAAAGTTTTAATCTCACAACTAATTATTGTGGGATTGTTTGCTTCATCCAAACTCAGTTTCCGAATTTCTTGAAGAAAGGATCGAGTTTCCGCAGGTCTCTCGAGTATTTCACCGAGATTTGCAAGTTCTTTCAACATCTCAGCATCCGGTTGTCCGTGCTGAAACATGTCTTTCAGTACTGGATAGGACTTCCATTCCTCTTTGGGAAAATTTACCATCTTTCCTTCTTTGGATGCTATTATTTCTAGTGCTTTTCTCCAGTATATGACAGCATCTATCTCACATTCTCTTCTCAGGTCCAAATCTGTCTCTTGTTCAGCAATATCTCTACAACAGGCGCCAAGATTTTCATAGCAAGAAACTACTAGAATGGCCGTGATGCAATTTTCCATTTTCGACGTCATCAAAAATACTTCACGTGCTTCCTTAAATTTCTTTATCTGTCTCAAAACTATACCCTTTTCCAAAGAAGCCCATTCGTTGCCCAATTTTATGGCTTCATTTAGATGGTGTAGAATTTCTTGTACATTTTTCTCTTCATCCTCTGGTATGATGAATACACGGTCGAACCCTTTAGCGAGTGACCTCGTTGTTTGTTTCGTGCCTGTGTGTTGTAACGTACTATCAGTTTGTCCAGTTGAATATCTAATGCTTCTCTCCCTTTCCGAAGTTGCTGACACGGACGCTTCATTTCTTTCAACAGTTGTTCTTGTCTTTATCTGAAAAAATTCTTGTTTACTGCGATTGTGTCTATCAGGGGACCGACTGGGAACGTTGCTGCCCTTGGCAACTTGGGCCACATTACCTAAAAACGTTTTATGGTGAGTATAGGTACTGACTCGATCATATCTATCCCTGGTTTCATTGTTATAACCTCTCTTTGCAAACAGTTTGTCTTTCAGTCTCAGCTTCAAAATAAGAGCAAGATGATGATGAGCATAAGATGTATTTCTTATACTTAGAGACTTTCTCATTACTTTCTCTGCC
Source organism: Unio delphinus (assembly GCA_029339505.1). NCBI lineage: Eukaryota > Metazoa > Mollusca > Bivalvia > Unionida > Unionidae > Unio > Unio delphinus. The sequence continues at coordinate 26,133,884 of JAQISU010000042.1, forward strand.
TTGTCTAGTTTCCATATATACTTATAATGCTTTCCACATACGTTCAAAACGTGGGAATCCTCACCACATGTTTCCATTGCTAAATCAAGAAGACCTTCGACACCGATGTCCTTAACTTTTTGGGGAAACAATTCTTCTGTTTGATATTTGTTTAGGCAAACACCTTTTTGAGTTCTATGTAAAAGTTCTGCAAGGGATGCCCAGCATTTGCTCCTCCATCTGGCTGAAGAATTGGAACAAGCAACTTCATATAACAATTCTGCCCCTCGTTTTATGCATTCTTCATCGTCCCTCTTTTCCCATCCTTCTTTAGGCATGTTTCCAATATGACATAACTTCCGATATATGATTCCGAGATCTAACTTCAATAAAGCTAAAGTAATAGAATCTATATCTTGTTCACCCATGTCACGAATTACGTCCTCAAGCATATCTTTGGACTTCAAGAGATAGGAAGGACCAAATACAGAATAGCAATAAGCAATTTCCGCTTTTCCAATGAGGACTAGGTTATTTTTAGATTCTGATAATTTATTTAGCTCTTTGTTTCCTGCGCTAAGATGACCATCCTCCCGCTTCATCCAGAGCCTATTGACAAGAGAGACAATATTTTCTTTATCCAGTTCTAAAGCTTTTATGTTGTAACTATACGCTTCATCTCTCTCAGTTGCATTCCAACAAAGACAGGAAAGTAAGTTATATATCCTTACTCGCTCTGTAGTTGATTCAAATTCATCGGACAAAATTTTCACCTCTAACTTCTTCTTATACAATTCTATTGTCTTGCTGCTCTTCAGCTCCTTGATTTCAAGGTTGAATGATGAGGGAAATGTTTGAAATTTTCGTTTAAACCGGGATTCTTCTTTATCCATTTTTTATCACCCTGTAAATAATAATAATAATAATAATAATAATAATAATAATAATAATAATAATAATAACCAAGCTGTTCAGTAAACACAAGTTCACACGAGATCAATTTTAGTTCCACCGCATGCATCTTTGATCCAAATGTTAAATTCCTGTTGATAAGGAATTGTACAAGGAACACATATTTGTTATTTACATAGGATAACACACACGCACACATAAATCCATGACATTAAACTCTACGTTATGATGCATGTACTTTGTAATATTATTTTTAAGAGCAGCAGTATTCTCGACGGAATTTTTTTATACTGTCTGTCCGGAAGTGTGTGCATGATGTTAAAATATTCTTCGTACATCACATGAAGTACTCTAAATCTATGAATATTACAGGAACCCTGCAGTAGTTTTCAATTTAATCATATGATTTTACACAGAACGGAAAATATTTTGTCTGAAGATCACCATATGTATGTTTGGAAAAGCCTAGTTGGGGTGTGTCAGATATTTAACCAATATTCGACAACTGTAATCAACACTTAATCAATTAATAAATAATCATAATATATACTACTAATGTCGTGTTTGTATGAACTCAAACAAATGTAATATTTGAAATTGCGACGCTGTCGAGTTAGATGGAAGTCAACTCTTCCTATATTATATGATTCATGTTGAGTCGAATATATCGCAGAAAATTTAAATGAGAGAGAGAGAGAGAGAGAGAGAGAGAGAGAGAGAGAGAGAGAGAGGAGATTAATGAATACTATCCAAATCATCGTGATCTACGCTTCAGGGCAGGTTTTTTATATTACTAATATATTCTGGTCCTTCGATTTCAACAATGTTATATGATCTGACTCAGCAACAGTGGGTAGAGGATGTGGGACTTGCATGGTAATAGGATGTTTCTAACACTTTTTAAGTTGCTATGCTTACATACCGTGAAACTGGTGTTTGAAATCACCGATACAAGTGTCAACACGAAGGTTGTTGTTATTGTTGTTGTTGTAGGGTTTAAAGTCATTTTTCAGTACACTATAGGCTATACATGGCGGCCAGTATTAACGAAGGAAGAAGAACCCGGTATTATTTGTTGCATGGGGTCATCATATTTGACTTTGCAACTACTTTGCTGTATGAGGTCTTCGTTTTTTACTTTGCAACTAATGAGTTTTTGTACTTTGCTGTATGGGTTCATCTTTTTTGTACTTTGCTGTATAACTTAGCATTACAAGCTTTCATTAATGGGTTTATAATTATTTTACTTCAATAAGCTTTATTCGCTAGCAACATACATAATTATAATTTAACATCAATTTAGAATTATAGTTCACGAGTTAAGGTTGTTACGTTTATTATTCTTATTTGATCTGTAAACTCTCTACTAACTATATTCCTTTCTCCAACTTGATATGGCTCCAAATGAAGTGAACAATAATACTATGTTTACCATCCTGACATTAAATGTCCAAAACATTAACGATTTTTCAACATTTTAGTAAAGCTAATATTTTCATAACACCTTTTGCTCGTGGTTTCATTGCGAAGCAGACGACATTTATATTTTATAAGAGCCTCTATATGATAGCGATGCTTTTAACGTGGGTATATATATATATATATATATATATATATATATATATATATATATATATATATATATATATATATATATCACTGTATGTAAAATGTATATAATATATACTATCTGATATTTGTCAACAATTCTTTACAGGTGGTATCATGGACGTTAGCATTTATCGGGAACTCATTGAAGAAATCGTTGATGATTATTATAGGGACTATTTGTCACAGTGATAGATAAATAAGTAATAAAACAAAGAAATGATGCACATAATGCTCAACGCGGACCAACCACGGTCAAAGTGATAAATTCGCGATTACCGATTTATAAGCAACTTACGGCCTTGGTGATGTTGTTCAAGGTTGATTTGCGAATATAACCATAAAAGCAATACCGATTGCAAAACAATTATCAGTGAAAACTATTTACGTTGTTCATGAAAAAGGTCATAGTGCTACATGTATTTGTAATGTTGTCGGTAAAGCATTTTCGGCAATTAATGGTCAATGGTCAATTAGCTCGATTAATACGACGAAAACCAACGCAAGTGAAAGTGTCAAGTACTGAAGTGATGCCTGCAAATGCTAGTAAAGTAATAAATGAAGCCGCAAATAAAAAAGTAGCAGAAGTGGCTGTAGACGCACTGTGTCCAGAAGCAGAACAAATATAACTATATTAGTCCTATAGTCCTAATTAATGACTGGTAGTCCTATAGTCTTAATTAATGACTGTTAGTCCTATAGTCCTAATTAATGACTGTTAGTCCTATAGTCCTAATTAATGAATGTTAGTCCTATAGTCCTAATTAATGAATGTTAGTCCTATAGTCCTAATTAATGAAAGTTAGTCCTATAGTCCTAATTAATGAATGTTAGTCCTATAGTCCCAACTGATGACTATTAGTTCTATAGTCCTAATTAATGACTGTTAGTCCTATAGTCCTAATTAATGACTATTAGTTCTATAGTCCTAATTAATGACTATTAGTCCTATAGTCCTAATTAATGACTAATAGTCCTATAGTCCTAATTAATGAATGTTAGTCCTATAGTCCTAATTAATGAATGTTAGTCTTATAGTCCTAATTAATGACTGGTAGTCCTATAGTCTTAATTAATGACTGTTAGTAATATAGTTCTACTTAATGACTATTAGTCCTATAATCATAATTAATCCACTAAAATGGTTATATTTCAGTATTATCGGTCGTTTCGTCTTCTAAGGGATTGTGACAACTATGAAAATTTGTCTTATAACGTAAATATGTATTACATATTCAAACTTGTTTGCAAACAGTAGATGCATTCATTTAGCTTACAGCTGGAAGAAGTGATGTATGTGTAGGATGTATCTATGATAGTGTGTGAGAAGGCACTTTCTGCAAGGCAAAAAGTAAGGTTGAAGCGACGATAATCGTTAATGATATGCAAATTAAGAACTGGTTCAGGAAAATGCATGAGAAATTGCATGCTTTATAAGAAAGTCTCGCAGTCAGATCTGTTGGGTATTACGATTATCGCTGGTCATGAATTTCAACTGAAGTGTGGCATAACACGGTTAAAGACAGCGTGTTTGTCATGCATGAATACGCATGTCCTCGTGTTGTACAGCGGAATCTATGTTGTGTATCATAGTACCAAGATTTGGCACCAACCATATCATTTGAAAATGATGACAGGGATATCCGCTCAAGAGCAGGTTACCAACATGGTAGTAAACAACATTTCAATTCGGTATACTAGGAAGCTATGTGTTTCAACAATTTAGTAAAAAAAAATGTTACGATTCAGATAATGATCTGTATACATATCGGTTGGTTACATAATGATAAACCAGAAATGACACTAAAATCAGGAAAAATGACAAATATAAGTAAATCGAACGAGACAGGCACATAATGATAAACATACTTCCTATTACGTAAGACATATGAACAGACGGTATTAAACTATTCTAAATTGTTCAGCTTGGAGATGATAATAAAGTTTTTAACTGACCTTACTTTCGGTTTTATTATTGCCAAAATACATGTACGACTGTGTCATATTGTTTCTCATAAGATGTTAATGGCCAGTGCAGGCCTCCATACCTCATTAAGATATCTTCTCCAGATTATCAGGTCTGACTACAAACTATTTTATTTGCAAACAGTATAGGCAGAAAAGCAGTTTATGTTCTATTTCTAAAAGTTTTAAACATTACCAACTTTTTCTTACTACTCAGTGGATTATTCATAAATGTCGGTGACAGTTCTGTTTCATTGCATACATATACGTTACTATGTACAACTTCCTGGTCGGTTGAAAAGAACTTGTCGATATTGTCATTGTAAGGTATTATTTCACAAGCTTACTGCTAAGTGTTACAGCATAGTCATGGAAATAAATGGAACATCACTATTACCAACATTTAAAGCAATTTGTTTATTATCTGGGAACCATTCCCCACACACCCGTACTTAATTTAGCATTAACACTAATCTATAACGGAAAAAACTGACCAATTCACAGGTGCAAACAGTACACATCCCACTCTCCATTTCACGGATCGTCCTGTATGATAATATAATTTACTAAATCTTAAAGATTTCTAATAGCACCTACCGTAATTTCTTTTTCAAACAAATCCAACGACAGCTTGAATAACGATGTTGTTTGCACGCATTCTAATTCGGCACAGGTTAAGACGCAAATACACATTCCATTACGTCATGCACCTGACAACTAGGTATACTAAACTAAACAAGAATCGATCGAGTTGTAGACTATTGCAGTCGTTCCTTTCTTCTAGCTTCATATCTGTTTGGGGCGCCATAGAGGCCACAATCTGGTTCAACAAGAAAGTTGCAGTGGAAATTTCAATGTTATATTACCGAGAATTCCAATTTCACATGTTGAATCAAATTGTTGGTGCTCAGAATTGTATCATATTTCGAGTTTTGCAACTACATCTGTTGAATTACATAACGGTGGTTGAATGTCACATTTTATGTGTCGGGGTTGTAGATTTATTTTTATGTTGAATTACAAAGTGATGGTTGAAATTTCAATATTGACCAGAATTCCAGTTTCACATATTGAAAGTTTCATTTCATATGTCGCGTTTTAAAACTGTATTTCATGAATTACACAACGGTTATTGAACATTGAATTTTGTATGTAATTAATTACAATTTCAAACGTTTAATCTATTTCACTTTGTAGAATTAACCAGATTTCAAAATGTGTATGTTAGATCCTGAGGCTATAATTTTGCGCCGTCAATATGTATGAAGGTCAATTCGGCAAACAATATTTGTCACGGCAATTAATTGACATTGCCATACAACTAGTGACGCGCGCTTTATTTTTGCCAAAGCCAGTTACGTAACATTGTTCACAGCTAAGTGGTGAAATTCTAGTTCGTAACAAGGAGCATCAAAGGAGGGTCGTAAATCGGCCTGACAGACTGGTTGGAGAGGGGCGGTGTCTGATAACATATATTGACATTACTTCACAAATAACTCAAAAATTTAGATAATTTTAAAACTTTTTTTCCCAAAAGTACAAAAAGAGAAAAACAGTAAGAAACAACTCAAAGATTCAAAATATGCTGTCCAACACAAAAATGCAAAAACGATAGATAAGTGAAAATGCATGACGGACGAAAAAAATGACTTCTGGCAATGTCACTTCGCGAAAACAAATTAAAAACTCTGAAAAAGGAAAAATAATAAAAATAGGAAAGGAAATCACCCCTGCGTTTTGATGACGTCAAGAGGTAAGAGTACAATCCTAGTCAAAAGAGTTGACTGTAAAGGAAACCAGGACTCTCTGAAACTCCAAAACGAGACGACAATACCCGAAATCCAAAAAAGATAGAGGGTAGGGAGTACCATTGGACCACTCTTTTTTTGTAAAAAAATAAACTATATTACATGAAGAACGAAAACCAAGAATAACCCTTATAAACAATCTTTTTATATTAATAAAAGGGAAATACACAAAACAAAACTGACATATTATAGCATACATGGGTGGACAAGGAAACAATACACAAAATATAGACATACTTAGAAAAAAAAACAAGGGTGTGACCCCAAAATCAAACCAGCTAAATGTGCCGGAGAGAGTTAAGGGGTATTAATTTTAATATTACTAAAGTTAAGTTGACCCAGGTTATTTTCGAGGCACGTCCATGTTGTCAATAATAACGCTGACACAACTACCCATTCAACACATCTTTTGTCAAAATTATTTCGTTTATGCCTGACCTTTGTGGGCCCCACTGTGGCTTTGGTATTTAACTGGATCCACGAAATAGTTCATATGTAGATAGATGTATCTCGACTGTACGTGTATCGTTGTGAACTCACAGTGTTGTCATATTAAATGTATCCTTGTTACGAATAAGAGGCATAAATAGATGTGTATTAACACAGGAGTCTGACGTTTTATCAATAAAGTACGGCGAAATCTCTGACAACATAAATCCCCTTTATCGGTAATATAAATAAACACAATAGGTGCAAGCGTGACCACCACCCTTCGTTAGATTCGACTTTTTCTCACGAGTTTTTTTTTATCGCTTCAGAATCGCAAGAAGACTGAAAAACTACACATATACATTGTAAAGAGAGTGACGTACCAACGCATAACTCTTAAATGACTATATCCTGAATCCAATCGGCGAATTAACCTTTATTTTCACCATTACGGTCAGAATCCATTTCTGGAAAAATCGACCTGACGAAAATAGCCCATTCCACCAGTTTCTACCTCTACAGCGGAATCTATGTTGCTTATCATAGTTCCAAGATTTGGCACCAACCATATCATTTGATAAAGATGACAGGGATATCCACTAGACCAACCATATCACTTGATAAAGATGACAGGGATATCCGCTATACCAACCATAACCATATCATTTGATAAAGATGACAGGGATATCCGCTAAACCAACCATATCATTGGATAAAAAAATTACTCTTTAAATGTGTCATTTAAGTTTTATTATTAATAATACATGACGCAGTTAATAGTTGTAGATGTTGCTGTATATATATATATATATATATATATATATATATATATATATATATATATATATATATATGCACTTTTATGTTTAAAATGTATTTTTTTATATATTTGTTATAAAACTTTATATTTTAATTTAGAGGTATGGACTTTGTAGTCTGAAATAAAGAATTCTTATCTTATCTTATCTTATCTGATCTGATCTGACAGGGATATCCGCTCAAGAGCAGGTTACCAACATTGTTGTGAACAAGCAGCAGAGAGTGTGAACAGACCAACTTTTTTAGGCGTCAATTTAGCAAACTTAGGCTCCCCCCCCCCAATTGCTTATATAAGCCTCAATTTAGTAAACTGAGGAGAGAGGGAACTGACCAACCTTTTTAGGCGTCAATTTAGGAAACTGAGGCTTCCTCCCAATTGCTTATAAAACCTCAGTTTACTAAATTGAGGCTTCCTTGAAAATACTTAATTAATTGTTTTAATAATTTGAGCAAAGAATAAAAAAAATTTTTTAAAAAAAAGACGCCATTGTCGTTGGCGTTCACACTCTCTGCTGCTATGCGCTAACTAAATATTTGATCAAGTCCGAGACGATATCTTGCCCGAGGATCTGATAAATTTATCGTTACAAATCCATGTGGGATTGTCTGAGCGCGGCTAAAGAAATTTCTAAATTGATTATGATCCATATCGCCACCGCACCAAGTTTGCCAAATATTTCTTAACGTATGAGTATCAACTCCGTTAAATACACACAGCATATTGCAGTTATCTCTGATCACTTTTGGTATTTGAGTGTAACGTTGAGTGATATATATCACATCGGTGTTTTTATGTCTGCCTCTGGAAAATATTCTAGCTGGATTTTTTTGATTATCTAACATGATATCATCATATACGACTAAATTGTTAATACTTCCGTCGATGGAGTCAATGCTAGGTGCTTCCTCGATATCGGTTATAAACTCAATGATATCATCGCCGTTAATTTCTCGCGCGGCTTCGCTAAAATCCTTTAACACTTCATAACATCGCTGATCATTTACACTCGGAGCAATCATATACAACTTATCCCACGCCATCCATCTCGTTATCAAATTAAGTAGCAATTGTGTTTTACCACTTCCAGATGGTCCGATGATAATCGCGCGAATAGAATTTGGCAACATTGCATGGTGTTTAATAGGTTCCCGTCGTCTTGTAGCTGAATAATCAATTACATTCATGCCGTTATATATAAAATATGGATCTATATTGTGTGAAATGTAGGACGCGTACTGGCACAAATGACTTGACGACGATTACAACGAAAAATAATCGATCAGCGCTTTCTGGTAAATGCGTACAATGTAGTACAAAGAAATTTAGATTTACTTCCACGAAACCTTTAAAAAAAAACGAGGAGGTGATATTGCAGCCAAGTTAGCAAAACTCCCAGGAACACCGTGGGCAAAGTATCCAGGAGAAAAGCACCTTCCAGGATATAGCTACTTTGGACCGGGAACACGATTAGATATCAGACTTGATGATCAAAATCAGCCCCGACCCGGCGAGTATCCAATAAACGCTATTGATAAGGCGTGTCAAGCTCATGATGTTGCTTATAAAAGCAGCAATCTTCAACACAGACATCTTGCGGATGTGAAATTAATTCATGCGTTAAATGCTATTCCTGATAAATCCTTCAAAGAAAAATTGGCTTCGTGGTTGGTAAAATCTGCTATGAAGGGTAAATTGATGTTAGGTGCTGGTAATTAAAAATATGGAATCTATTTATTATTCTCCGAGAGGATACTGGAGAGGTAACGCAGCAATCAATAAACTCGCTAGCGCATCAAAGGTGAAAAAAACTACAGCGGCAAACTGGTTATCCAAACAAGCAATATGGCAAATTTATCTACCACCGCCTAAACAAATTAACTACTCGCATTTTGATGTTACAACACCTAATGAAGTTCATCAAGCTGATATACTATTTCTGCCGCATGACAACGGTTACAAATACGCGTTAACGTTAGTTGATATCGCTAGCAGATACAAACAAGCAGAACCGCTAAGGACAAAATCATCTACTGAAGTAGCTTCTGCATTTGAAAAAATTTATCGACGAGGTCCTCTGCGCTGGCCAAATCTGTTACAAGTTGATCCTGGGAAGGAATTTCAAGGCGCTGTTTTAACAACGATGAAACATCATAATGTCGCCATCAGACGAGGACACACTGCGCTACATCGTGATCAGGCAATTGTTGAACGGTTTAATCGGACACTTGCTGAGCGGTTATTTGGATATCAATACGCGAAAGAATTCATCCAGGATAAACGATCCCGTGAATGGGTCAAGAGATTACCAAGTGTAGTTACCGCAATCAATAATGAGATTACTAGAACAATTAATATGAAACCTGTCAACGCTATTAAAAAGAAGTATATACCCGTACAACCACAAAAAGATTTCTCTAGAAACGCTAGCGTTTCCAAACCAATTCTTGGTAGTAATGTCATTGTAAGGTACTTATACGAACCAGGAGAGCTTGAAGGTGGTAAAAAAAGAGCTACTGATCCTATTTGGAGTGTCACGACGCACAATATATCCGGCATAACACGATCAACTGGTAGACCTCCAGTCTATAGACTGGATTCAACTGCTCCTCAGCGGGGATTTACTCGACAACAACTACAAGTGATACCCGAGGACACTCAATTGCCACCGCGTGGTCTTAATTAGCACCTCTGCGTCTATTGCACTCAAGACAAGTCAACCTCACATTGTTTCTGACATGACCGAGATTGTTATTTTTTCTGTCTACGGTAAATTGGCGAGGTTCTTTATCCGAATACTGCCAACGCATTATACAATTACAAGTCGCGCAGTGATTATTCTGTTGTTGCTTTAGCGTAATTATTAATTCAGCATCAATGTCAAATTCTCGTTTATTTTTTTTATCCTGTTGTTTATAACCAGAGAGTTTTTTTCTGATTATATCACCAGTGATATCATCGGCGCTGATAATATCGTCACCAATGATTTCATCGTCAACAGCAATTCTTCGAAGTTGGTTTATTCGCCGTACTCTGGACACTGCGAGATAAACTAAATTTGACCACTCAATGCGATTATCTACTATCCAAACAATTGTGTCTGTGATAGTTAATCCCTGTGAAGAGTGTATTGTTGCTGCATAACCTAACGTCCATGGGGATTTATCAGTGGAACTTTTTGAGTTCCCCAATGCATCTTCGACGACGCTGATATCAACCAGCACAATATCATTTAATACTAAATTCTGCTTTTGTTGTTGTCCAGGAATGTCAACGTCGATATTCTGCTTTCGTGTATTAGAAGGTCTATAACAGAGTGGTACTGGAAGTGTTGCAAATTTACACTTATGCAATTCAAATGATTTCATCTGAAGTGCGTCTCTGACTATTTTTCTACTCGCGATTATTAAATCATTTGGTCTCCATGTTTCCCAAAAATCATTCATGGGAGTTTCTGAAATTATTTTACGCGCTATTTCACATTGGATTTTATCCGGCTGTAATCTAATTAGCGCTTTGAATTCTCGTAATTGTTCATCAAGTGATCTATGGTCGGTATTAATCTCTTCGTAATAATCTACAAAGCCCTTTAGCCATTCATGTGGAGATCCACCAACAAATGGCTGTGGTTGGCCGTGATCTCCGCACATGACGACTTTTGTATTTTTCAATAACAACCATTCAAGAAATATCTGTAATACTGTCAACGATACCGTGCATATTTCATCCCAGATTATGATTTCAGGAATGAATTTATCGCCCATTCGATCAGGAGTCCATGTATCGCCTTTCCATCGAAAGAAGCTGTGATAAGTACAGGCTTTTACCCCCCGCGCTATCATCTCTCTGGCGAGTCTGTGAGTTGGTGTTAACACAATCATGGTTGACCGACGAAATAATTCAATTGCACGAGTTGTCTTTCCTGATCCACCACAGCCGTTTAAATAAACTGTCTTGTATCTACATACAGGATCAGATACCGGTGGTGCATTAGATAATTCTGATTGAATCTCTGAGAGATTATGGTTGCTTTTCAAGTATTTATCGTCGATGGCAACGTCTGCGGATTCACAATACTCATGTAGTTTTTCCTTTTTAAATCGCCAACTCCCCCACGTTTCCTCAGGATCTGTGAATGCCGCTACAGCTGATTTGTATTTGTTGTGGATATACATCGAATCAGTAGCTACTCTAACCGCCGTATCTGGAAATCTATTTATCATCGAAAATAGATTAATACAAGCATAGGCTAGCATAGAAGTTCTCAAATGTGTGTACTGGGAATTATATCCATCACAGTAGGTAACAACCGTACCTAATTTCTCACCATTGGATAGAAAAGCATCCCTACGGGATACAAGTTTTCCCTGTTTCGTTAAATCCGCTACAATAAAATCGTATTCTGCGTTGTCTATGATTAACCTCGAAGAGTATTTTGCATTGTCAAATCTTCCACCTTGAGTGAATTTACCAATTATTTTTCGTCCGAAATCTTTGGCTTCTTTGTTTTTAATTTCAAATAACTGCCTAGATAGTTTCATGATTTCTTCTTGGGGAAACTGTTTTGAAAATCGAAGATTTTTAATTTCATCAATTATACGATCTAGATCAGGTTTTGGTAACCAAACATCCTTCTGCGCGTGATAGCATATAATCGCTTCACTGACAATTAACGATATTAGCATACCACAATCGATCATATATCTCAATAGCACTATTGGCATCCAGTGTTTTTCAGACATATGTCTACCAAGCCAAACATAACTACACGGATGTAACCCTGTAGCGAGTTCAAATGATATCACACGAGCGAACCCGGTTAAATCAAAATCAGGCAAATGACCATTAATCGCAACACGAGTCATTTCATGCGTGGGGTGTCCAAATCGTTTAAAGTACTCAGAGCATTCTCCATACCCGAGAAAACTTCCAGGATAACACGCGGATATATCAATTGAAATCATACCATCACGTGAGTATTTCGTATTCCACAATCCTCCATGACCAAATTCGACGCAACTCAATTTGACATCCTCGAGAAAATCACTTCGTGTTGGACGCCATGAGTTCTTTTCTCTTGCAAAATGAGCTACCACTGATGGAATTGTAAAACTATCCGTGAGTAGTTTTTCATGGAAACTCTCCGGTGAAAATTCATTTGCGATTTTTCTCATTCTGTTATCTAATTCTTCAACGCGATATAATTCTCCATTTGGTCTTACAAACTGATCAAATCCTGATTCAGAATCTTCAGCGCTGCGAAGTAACCACACTGACACAGGATCATCTTTACACAACGTAACAATAGCATCAAATAATTTCTCTTCATAGAACACATCCTTGAGAAATTCCCCGGGGATATATCTCACGATTCGTTCTCGTGGAAATACATTTACCGCAGGTGTCCACGCGTGTTTGTTATGATCAATAATTTCAATTGGAGCTCCTCGCGATTGATATTTCGGTTCGTATAATACTTCTCCGGTTATCGTTGCTACCGATATTGGAAAATTTAATAATGCTTCTAATTTGGTTATATCAGAAATCTTTGCCCCGCGCTGTTTCACTGTCAGTTCCCATTCGGTTATTTTTTTTCGTCGTTGTTCAGTTACTTTATTCCCCCGGGATGCATTTGTGAAGTGTTCCATTACCCGTGTTGCTATACAATTCAACGTTGAATCACCTTGTGATTTCGACGATGTTTTCATAGGTGCTAGTTTTGCAATACTTGGCTTATCATTTAGCGGGTATATTCCGTAAACAACTGCTGTTACAGGGTAAGATCTCTCATAGTATGGTTTGTCAATTCCAGTTAGAATTCTTGGTTTGGAATCTCTACTCACAATAACAAATTTTTTATCCTTGAGGATTGGTTCAAATTTATCTCTGATAATCCATTCACCTTCGTCTTCGATAATGAATTTTATTCTAAAAAAATACCTTCTACCGCCAAGGTGTGAAAGTATCTCAGCTGCTCTTGTATCGTTCATAGTAGCATCAATTACGGGTACATTGACACCGACAACATCAAAGATGTTGTTGTTGTTGATAATTCGAAATGTCGACCACGTATGAGATGCTCCATCGCGCTTAAACTCATTAAAACAGTCACTGATTTTACTCAGCAGGGTTTTGTCATCTATTAGACTTTTTGGTATATCAGAGATTCTATCGAGATTAAACCTAGTATTTTTCCAAGGCGTAATTTTCGATAATCTCTTGAACTCCTTCATATTATAATTAAAACAAGTATTTAAATAGAAAGTTTTTTATATAATGAATCATTGCAAATGGCTTATGATTGGATCAAAGACTCCGTGTAACAAATCATGCAGAAATGAATTCTGTGGGTATCATATGCAAAGTGTGAGAAACGGTTCAAAAGGTCCTCTTGCTTGCCTCCATCGTGGGGTAGGTGTAAGAGGCAAGTCGCAGTTATGCGTTAATTGCGGGGGTAAGCGTTATAGAGAGTTGAAGCGTTATTATGACAAGCGAAGAATCAAAAATCCTGACTCTGTCAACGTCAATGACATGGTTATAAAAACTGCCAACGACTATATAAAAAGATTTGCCAATATTATAATTCAGCCAATTAACGAATTAGACAAATAGAAGTATTATGTATATAATGAACCAAGAATTTCAAAGACATCCTGTTATTGAAAATTACGAAGCTTCTCGTGATGGTGTTGTTAGACACTGTAGACTCAAGAAATCTGTTGGGTGGGATAATGGTATGGGATATTTGATATTTAGTGCTGGAGGGAAAATGCTTCTTAATCATCGTTTCGTCTATGAAGTGTATAATGGACCAATCAAGGATGGCCTTGTTATTGATCACATAAATAGCATTAAGACTGATAATTCTTTATCGAATCTACAAGCTATCTCTCAGAGTGAAAACACCAAACGAGGTGGGACTGGAAAATACTCGAAAAAAGCTAGACCTGTAAGATCGTTTAATACTGAAAATAACACGGAGAGAGTATTTCAGTCAATAACCGCAGCTGGTAGGCATTTCGATATTTGCCCGTATTCTATTCAATGCGTTGCAGAGAATAAAACCAAGACCGCCTTTTCAAAACGCTTCGATAATAGTATTCAGTTTTCCTACGTATAATACGTAAACTTGCTTTGCAATTTCACGGGGAATAACTCCGTTAGGTAACGCACGTGCGACAAATCACCAATGACAGAGTTACCGTTTGTGAACGAGGAAGTAGTTTTTGATTGGTTAGTTTCGCTATTATGAATCTGAACAGAATATAATCAATTTTGTCTTTTTTTCAAGTATTAACATAACTGTTTCATATACACGTCGTATTTAAACATTTCTTTTAGTGTCTGTTTCAAGTATTATGTGTGTTTTCAACGTTATCAGTGATCGCTAACAAACACAATAACAATTACAAGCACTACACCTCTTTATGTCACTTCGTTGTAATGAGTGGTTATATACAAATCCCTCTTTGTTATAATTGGGCTTAGCCGAAATTCAAGTGTAAACCAAACCTGAAATCACACGTGGAGTGAACGTTATTATTGACATTCAAACCAGGTTTCGATTTTAGGTTTGGTTTTACAATTGAATGTAGAATAGCCCGCGTCATCCATTGTCATTGAAATCAATTCATTCATCCTATAATCTATTGTTGTACCGTCGTCATTCATTGCATTGTAAATACCATAGTATATAATCTATTGTTGTACCGTCGTCATTCATTGCATTGTAAATACCATAGTATATAATCTATTGTTGTACCGTCCTATGTGTATAGTGCCGTCGTATATGTACATAGTGCCGTCGTCATCCATTGTATATAATCATAATCACCTATAATCGCATTATAAGCTTCTGGGCTGCTAAAGATGACCAACACCTTAGCGTGTCCAGAATTCATTTTGTAAAACTCTTTGAGTTTATTTCAAGCAATTCAACAAATATATTTTTATATAATATGAATCTTGAAAATCTCAAATTGATTGTTATTGAAATCAACAAGCTTAAGGATCAAAATGTAAAATTATGTTCAGGGTTAGATTGTGATCAAATTATGACCGATTTCGAGGATATATTATTTGCAGAACAGACGGGGAAATACGTCCTCGCTAAGAAATATTTTTTAATTAAGCGGGTACAAAAGTTTATACGTGAAAGTTTAGTTAATACTGAAGACGTTAACGTTTTCGTACCATTATGTAACATCGTTGAACGTGTACGTAAGCAATTAGGCTTAGAAAATGAACAAAGGAGGCTTATTAATTGTAAAGTGAGACAATTAAAAACGTTAATGGAGCAGGGTGATGAGCCCACACACGCGTAGAGAGCTTAACCGATACGGTACATGACATGTATATATCACTGGGGCAAACGAGGAAGTAAAATTGTGTGTGTGACCCAGTACAACAACAAGGAAGTATAACAAGTTAGTGTACAATTTAGTGATTTCTTTTTTTTTTTACTTGATGAAATGCTTTGGATTTTCAATTAAAATCTTCATTGCAATTTAACAATACTGATACTCTTTCAATAATGGTAGGACAATCATTGACTACACGTAACACAAAAGAACGACTTAGCGCTCTTAATAAAATATTACCCCTTCGTGATCGTATACGTGAAAAACTTCAACAGCGGCAATTATTTCAGACTGACTTTACAGAGGATACACAACAACTCTTCAAACCAATAGTTACTGCAACTACAGATTTGAAAACAGCTACTGAACGAGCTATTTACGGAGATGTCCCTAAGGAGGGTACTAGAACAGAAAGGCCTCTTCTCCCTGTGTTAGAGAAAATAGCAAAACGAACTAAACAAACAAAACAATCATTAAAAACACTTCCCGGTGATATAATAACCACTGCAAGACGACAGGAAGAACAACAACGAGAACTTCAGGAAGAAATTGAACGATTAGGTGATGTTGATATTTCCTCACCACCACCTGAACGAAAATTCGAAGAATTTCAAGAATTTCAAGAAGAAGAAGAAGAAACGGGAACTGTTCCAAAAGGGGACTATCCTCCTGAAAATATATTTACAGTTGATGCGTTAAATACAATCAGAAATATCAAAACAGACTTTGAATTAGTTAAATTTACCAAAGACAACGCTAAAAAAAAGAAAAGGGATAAGTATTTAATAGACGACAAGTCTAAAGAGGCTGTAAACTCTACCAATTGGCCAAATAAGGTGTTTTTAGCAAACCGCCAGAAAAATAAAAAAACAAAGGACATAAGTCGTGATTATGACTTATTTCAAGCTATGGTAAAGGGAGTCACATTACCACC
Source organism: Unio delphinus (assembly GCA_029339505.1). NCBI lineage: Eukaryota > Metazoa > Mollusca > Bivalvia > Unionida > Unionidae > Unio > Unio delphinus. The sequence goes on from JAQISU010000042.1 coordinate 26,150,696, forward strand.
ACCAGTATACACAGCAGACCCAACCCCTGATGAAATACAAATAATGGCAGAGGCTGATTCCAAGGGTGCAACTGGTACAACTAAAAAATCCAAAGGATTTTCAAAAACAGGCAGTGGTTTAGTTGGAAACTCTAGCGTAACATGTCCTGGTAATATTCTCGGTGATATAGCACGATTAGAAGTACTCGTAGGAGGAAAACGAGCCGGGAATAACTCACTAGAAATAATCAATGAAGCTGCTGATATCTGTAGGCGATTATTTCAAGGTGGTATCATGGATATTGCAACATATCGAGATTTCATTGAAGAGTTAGTAGAAAATTCTACGAATTTTCATCACGGTTATCATAGCGATTAGATAAATATCAATTAAATAGAGAATGATCATACACTACAACCATGATAAACCAACTAACGTCTACGTGGTAAACTCACGATTGCCAAAATACCGAGCATACTATGGAGATGGTCTCGGTAATACTATAATGGGATTATTTTCAAGAATGGCTCCAAAAGTGGCTCCGCTAGTAAAACAATTATCGATGAAAGCAATTGATGTTATCCGAGATAAGGGTATTAGCGCTGTTGGTGATCTTGCCGGGAAGGCATTTTCAGCCGCTAAGGATAAACTAACAGCGCTAGTTCGACGGCGAAAGAAACCAGGAATGACTTCACTGCCATCTACTGCGGTTATGCCTGAACTACAGTCAATGATGACTAACGCCCAGGATAACATAACAGCAAATATGATAGCGGGAAGTGGTCTTGGAAATTCAAGGAGTTTCTACAAACGTCGAAGACGTCGATGAAAACTGCTTGTAGTTTTATTATAATAAATAAAAAATCTTTGAAATTAAAAAACGAGGATTTTCCAAGCAATTTACACTTTCACCTCCAATTTAGACCAACGGGTATATAATAAAAATGTTCAAACAAAACCCTGATAGTGCATTTGACATGGACGCTCCAGTACTTAAAGATGATTCTGTACGTGATTATCAATTTTTTGCCTATCACGCAGTACAACCTGATCTTCGGGGGAGAATTGAACTTCAAGTTCATGATACCAGTAAATACTTTTTACCCGCTGAAGCCTTTATTGAAGTCGAAGGTGAACTCGTAACAGATGATGCTGCTAATAATGATCCACCATATGCAGATAACCCAACTATCCGAGTTGGTTTTGTTAACAATGGCATAATGGCGTTATTTGAAAGTGCTAGATATCTCATTGATGGAAGAGAAATCGAATCTATTGAACGCGAGGTTGATATTGCTACGGGAATAATCGGGTTAGCGAGATACTCTGATGACTATACAAGATCGGCTGGTCCATCTATGATGTTTGCGAAGGATATTACTGATAACGCTGAACACGTCCAGTATTCTAGAGTCAAGGCAACATATGCTTCTTCAGTTAATCCAGCACCAGCCGGATATGTAAGACCAGCTGGTGATTTTGATGTCATAAATAATATTACCAGTTACAACCTAGGATTTGCAACAAGAGTAGCAACGTTGCAAGGAGAGCGGCGACGGTTTTCATGTGCAATTCCACTCCATCACATATTTGGATTTTGTAGAAACGTCAGAAAAGTTATCTATGGAGTAAAGCATACTATATCGCTAATGAGAAGGGGTACTGATAATTATGCAATCTGGCGCACTGGCGCTGCTGCGGGTAAAGTCGTTTTATCAAAACTAACACTGTGGATGCCAGTGTTGACTCCATCGTTGTCAACAGAACCGCGGTGACTATCATTTATGGATCAAGGGGGGAAGAGATTATTAAGTTGGTTGTCAACGTCCACAGATACCATGGATTCTAATATTGATGGTACACTTACATGGCATCTAGCATCAAAACAGGGTATTTCAGCTCCACGTCACATATTTATTGCGCTACAGAATACTGCGCGATTAAACGATCAAGAACGTTCCCACATGATATTTGATCAAATTGGGTGTAGTGAAGTCTCGCTGAGAATAAACGGACAACAAGAACCATCAGAGGATATACAACTTAATTACGGTCAAAACCATATTGCACGAATTTATCATCGGTTGCTGTCGTATATGGGACGCGATCAAAATGTCGATACTGGTCTACAAATATCACAGTTGGATTTTAAAAATCTATATCCGATTTATTACTTTTCGTTGGAACATCTCGACTTGATGAGACAGTCCGTCGTTGATATACACTTCCGAGCTCGTGTAATCCGTACTGGTGGTATTATTAATTATAGAGCGGTTGCTGTCATTCTCAGTGATAAGTCAATGATACTCGAAGGTGTTGGTGGACGAATGAGACTGGTAGATGCACCAGTGGAAAATCTTTAATTGGAAATTGCTGTGCAATTTCACCATTGAATCGCTTGCGATTTAGAATCAATCTGTTTTGTATAATGTCGTATAGTAATATCAATGTTACGTTGACACCTGGTCAGCTAAAAAAATTACAATCCAAATCAGCTAAGCAATGTGGAACCACAATAACGCTGAAACCTAATCAAATGAATGGCGGGGCAAATAAGCTATCGCTGACGAAAACTCAGATTAATCATTTTAATAAAGCGTTTAAAGAAAAAAAGGGAGTTCAGGTTACTCTTTCTGCGAGCGCGATTAAAAACATGGAAAAGACTGGAGGTATATTCCCGTTGTTAGGGTTGATTCCAGGGTTGATTGCCGCAGCAGCCCCAGCGGTGGTTAAAGCGGCAGCGTTAGGAGCCGTTGGTACCGCGGCAGGAATGGCACTAAAGAAAGCAACTGGTGGATCCGTCCGCGCTGGTAAAAAAAAAGGAAAGGGTCTAAGACTACCAGGAACCCCGTATTCATGGTACAGCGGAAGCGGCCTGAGACTAGGACCGGTTTACTAACTCGGGGATCTTCGATTGGAAATCCTTCAGATTTCACACCCATGTCCAATTTTGATTTAATTGATGCCGCTAAAAAACTCGCGATTAAAAACTTCAGAGGTGTTTTTATGAAAGATCAGTTACCGGCGGCACAACCAATTGATGTTGAAACCGGTATTATTAATCTAGATAACAGCGATGGACCTGGAACTCACTGGGTTGCATACGCGATTGATCCACGTGGGATTATTTATTTTGACTCATATGGATTAGCGCCGCCGAAAGAATTTAACCGCTATGTAAGTAAATTAAAAATACCCCGTTGGTATTCCACGTTACCAACACAAACAATGCTTGACCCACCCATATGTGGCCATGAAGTATTAAACGTACTTGATGCTATTTCACGGGAATCTTTGATTCCTCAATCAAAACCACCCCATGTAGTAGTAAATGAGTATACTAGCGGTTGTTGGATTGAAAATCTTTGATTGGAAATCTTTTAGATTGAAAATCCATTGGATTTAGACAGAGAAAAGATTTTTATGATAACAATGATTGATATTTGGGGACGACCTTTATCAACGCTGAAGAAACCCGAAACTGGTGGAGTTGAAATCCTTGATAAAATCAAGGATGTTAAAAAACTAATCGAAGATGAAATAGCCGAAACGTTAAACCTAGCAAGTGTTGATCCTGGTGAAATAGTTGTATTTCAAGATCGTCAGGGTAAATTGAAAACTAGTAATATCTCTCTCGATGATATTTTGGTTAAACGACGAGATGCAGCAGAGGATGCTATCGCGTTATTTTCCGATCAGGGTAAACTCAAACCAGGTGTACTTGTTTCAACAATTACGGATAAATTAGCAACATTCGATAACACGGCGAATTCATTGAAATCGCTCAATGATAAGTATGACGATCATATAGTTGTATTTGATCAGTTTAGTGAAACACAAAGAAATGCAATTGACCAAATTGACAAACCCCTGCTAGAATTTTTTGGAAATCCACCAGTGACCATACCTAAACTCACCTCGATAAAAGATTCTATGTTGGAACTAGCAGCTCTTCAATCCGAATATGAAAAACACGTGAAACAGTTTTCAACGTTTCGTAAAAACATCATTGATAAATTTATCGGAACCCCATTTGATAAAATTGAAATAACCCTTCCTGATATTAAAAAATCCATCGATGATCTAAAAACATTCAACGATGTAATGAAGGATGATGCAACGAGGATGATAAGCGTTATTGAAAAAATAAAAATTCCTCATAAGAGCACCAACAATATAGTATACACGATTCAACACGGCTCATTTATGTGGACTCCCACAAACAATATTTTAAACGTAACCGCAGCAGTCAAGGGTATTTATCGATTAACAATAGTATCACCGACTCAATTCAATATATCATCAAGTAGTTCATCTGGAGTCAATAATACGGTATCAACGATCATCGACAAGGATGTATCTGAACAATTCACGATAACAACCGCAGATAGAAATCTAGTCAAGGTTTCAACAACGTGGTACGTAGAATTCGTAGTGGATTTAAGTAAACAATTAAACTGAAAACGCTAGCGTTTTTAAGGGAAATCACAATTGAAAACGCTAGTGGGTTTAAAATAAAATGACGATCCCTTCAGTGTATCAGTATCGCTATGATCAGGTCAGAGAATTTCAAACTAAACTCAGTTCTCTCTGTGAGGAGTATCAAATAAAAATAAAAAAATACCAACGAAGAATAACCGCAGTTGATATCACCGTATACTCGGTGTCGGGTGTAATCACTGCTGCTGGGATAATACTGTCTTCGGTTACAATGATTGCTCTGGTCGTAGTTCCAATCGCTATTTCTGCGGTGGCTACAATCGCGGGTATATTAACCGGGATCACAAAAAAACTATCATCGTGTAGCCAGAGTAAACTACACGATTATTTAATTAAATTTCACATTGCATCTGCCGGTTACTCGCAATTATCCTCGTTGATATCATCGTCACTCGACGACACAACAATATCAGATAGCGAATTTTCAACGATGGCTCAATTGTATAAACAGACAATGCTAAAATTAGAGCAGAATAATAATAATAACAATGTCTTCGCAAGAACTACTTCAACAAATAGTAACAAATACAACACCGGTGAAAACAAGCAGGATATCAGTAACCTCAACGCGTCCTGAATTCAGTGTGAATTTTCCGATTCCCGTTCCGGTGAGCGAGATCGCGCTAGCAAAACTACGAGTGTATCATAGCTGGCCCAATATCAGATCCGTAGCATTTGGTGGTCAACAACCAAATAATTCCTTGGTGTTCGCGTGGAAAAATCGTGAAGACGGAACTCCAGACTGGAACGTTGTCTCGTTACCAACTGGGTCATATCAAATCAAACAAATCAATAATGAATTACAACGAAGAATTAAATCTATCACTGGAAAAGAATCAAAAATCGCTATAACGGTTCACGAGCCGACGTTATCATCTGCGATCGAGATTAATTCCCCTGGGTATGTTGTAGATATTTATCAGAGTTCTATTAGAACCATACTAGGATGGCCTGAACTACCACCTCGACGAGAAACCGTTGATATACCAGAACCTGTAAAATCAGATTATGTCTCCAACGTGATAAAACCCGATAATCCATTGAAAAGTTATCAAGATTATTCTCCCATCTCTAATCGTGAGATACTTCACACTAGTTCAATCGAAGATAATTTGAGCGCGATGAATAATGATTTTTCATTATTGTTAATATCCCTTAAATCCGGCTCTCTCACCAAAGACGAGTTTATTAGTGTAGTACAAACAGGTAACAAAATCATCAACGATATGGAAACATTTCATACGCAAATTATTCAAGAAGTATTAATAAACGAAAGTCATAAGGGGATATTTAGGGAATCATACAATATCCGCGTAGAGGATATTAAAACATTTAAAATTCCCGGGTATAAACCCGACGAATTAAAAAAATATCTCAGTTATGCCATCGATATTGGGTTTAAGAAAATCCACGACGATTGGAAGAAATTATCACGACAACAAACAAATATTCTGACATTTAATAACGACCCAGATGGCGGTGGGAGACATATCGCTCCGAACAACGTAAATATATCCTCGGTGATATCATTAAATTTAGTATGTGACGTTATCGAAGGCAGCTATCAAATAAATCTTGAGCAATCAAATCAAGCTCAGCAAGGTTATATTCTATATTCATTTGCACCAACGGCTCCTCCAGGATTTCTAATTATTGAAGACCCAACTAATCCAGTCTATATGCGATGTCATAATAATTCTTTAACGAGAATTAATTTCAAACTCACTGACCAATCTAATAATTTGATTGATCTGCGAGGTGAAATTTTGCAAATTATTCTGTTTGTAAAGTTCTAAAGACTTTCAATCATGAAAGGATTTTCGTCCTAGGACTTTCATCCTAAAAAAATTGTTAGCGCATAGCAGCAGAGAGTGTGAACGCCAACGACAATGGCGTCTTTTTTTTAAAATTTTTTTTTTATTCTTTGCTCAAATTATTAAAACAATTAATTAAGTATTTTCAAGGAAGCCTCAATTTAGTAAACTGAGGTTTTATAAGCAATTGGGAGGAAGCCTCAGTTTGCTAAATTGACGCCTAAAAAGGTTGGTCAGTTCCCTCTCTCCTCAGTTTACTAAATTGAGGCTTATATAAGCAATTGGGGGGGGGGAGCCTAAGTTTGCTAAATTGACGCCTAAAAAAGTTGGTCTGTTCACACTCTCTGCTGCTGAACAACATTTCAATTCAGTATATTAGGAAGCTATGTTTGAACAATTTAGAATTAAAAAAGTTACGATTCAGATAATGATCTGTAAACATGTCGGTTACAATTTAGATTAAAAAAAGTTACGATTCAGATAATGATCTGTAGACATGTCGGTTGGTTACTTAAAAATAAACCAGAAATGATAGCAAAATCATGAAAAAAGGCAATTATAATTAAATAGAGTCCACAAAGGCAGTAACAGAATGATGAACGTACGTCCTATTACGTAAGACGTATGAACAGATGGTATAAAACTAATTGAAATTGTTCAGCATGGAGATGATAATATAGTTTTTCACTGACCTTATTCTAGGTTTTGTTATTGCCAAAATACATGTAGGACTGTGTCAATGTTTTCTCAAATAAAAGTAATGGCCAGTGCAGGCCTCCATACCTTTCATTAAGATCTCTTCTCCAGATTATCAGGTCTGACTACAATCTAGTTTATTTGCAAACAGTATACTAGGCAGAAAAGCAGTTTAGGTTCTATTTCTCAAAATTTTAAACATAATCAACTTTTCCTTTCTACTCAGTGGATTATTAATAAATGTTGGTGACAGTTCTGTTTCATTGCATACAAATACGATACAGCATAGTCATGGAAATAAATGGAACATCACTATTATCAACATTTAAAGCCATTTGTGTATTATCCGGGAACCATTCCACACGCACCCGTACTGAATTGAGCATTAATACTAACAGTGACCAGTTCACAAGTGCAAACAGTACACATCCCACTCTCCATTTACTAAATCTTAAAGATTTCTAATAGTACTTACCGTAATATCTTTTACAAACAAATCCAACGACAGCTTGAATAACGATATTTTTTGCACGCATTCTAATTCGGTAAAGACGCAAATACACAGTCCATTACGTCATGCACTTGACAACTAGGTATACTAAACTAAACAATAATCGATCGAGTTGTAGACTAATGCAGTCGATCTTTTCTTCCGGCTTTTTCTGTTGGGGCGCTATAGCAGCCACAATCTGGTTCAACAAGAAAGTTGTAGTTGAAGTTTCAATGTTATATGCCGAGAATTCCAATTTGACATGTTGAATCAAATTGTTGGAACTCAGAATAGCATATCATATTTCGAGTTTTTCAACTTCATTTGTTGAATTACATAACGTAGATTGAAAATCACATTTTATGTGTCGAGGTTGTAGATTTTTTTTTCATGTTGAATTACAAAGTGATTGTTGAAATTTCAATGTTGGCCAGAATTCCAGTTTCACATATTGAAATATTTATTTCATATGTTGCGTTTTTAAACTGTATTTGATGAATTACACAACGGTTATTGCAAATGAATTTTTTTTATGTCAATTACAATTTCAAACGTTTAATCTATGTCACGTTGTAGAATTAACCAGATTTCAGCATGTGGAGTTTAGACACTGACACTATAATTCCGCGCCGTTAAGATGTATTAAGGTCAATTCGGTGAACAGTGGGTGTCACGCCAGTTAATAGACATAGCCATGCAACTAGTGACGCGCGCTTTAATTTTGCCAAAGCCAGTAACGTAACATTGTTTACAGGTAAGTGGTGGAATTCTTATTTGGAACAAGGAACATCAAAGGAGGGTAGTAAAACGGCATGACAGACTATTAAGATATTGACGATGTCTGATCATTAAATGACCCAGCATCCAATCCAAATTGAGCAAGGGGTGGCAAAACATTACAATCGCAAATTTAAATATATTATCTTGAAAACTAAAAGTAGTAGCGATACAACCATCTTGCGGGATGTAAGGAAAATAAGCTACTCCGATGTCATTCGATAATGGCGTTAATTGTTTTTTTTTTCCTGTTAATAACCAGGAGGTTAATTTCAGAAGCTTTAGGGACCAGAGGGAATTACCACAGTGCAGTTGGTCGGAGTCTCTGGGAGACAAAAGAGAAGGAAGAACGGAGGGAGACAAAGGCAAAGAAAAAGGAAGAATCATACAGATGAATAGTAAGTCAGGGCAGGAATCACATTTCACACGCTAATTCAAAGGAAGAATTGGCCGTCACTTGGTCGAGTGATAAGGTTTTATTTAAATTTTATTTGAGAGATGACTGTTATTGAATTATATTAAATTGTTGTTATTTGAATTTCACATTTTGTGTATTCATTAATATAACTGTCGGCGCCGCTGACTTGGGGTTCAGAGCTTTGCATCTCTTTATCACTACTTCAATGACAAAACGAGCCAGGGTGGGTCTTCTATATTAATTTAAATGAATTCAGAGCACCACACTCCAAATTGAATAAGGACAACCTTTACAATCTAATTGTGGTGAAAGTTGGAGAGTTTAGAATTGTTAAATTTCCAATGTAAAGAGATTCCCATAAGTATAAAAGACATCGTTTTATGTGTATTCCTGTTGTAATCTTGCATCTAGTTTTCATTTATGAGTAATCTTGATTCTATTACATGTATTTTGTAATGCTGTCATGAGATAAATATAAGGAATATAAAATTGTGTAAGTCCTGGTGCAATAGAACGTTATATGTATATGCGTCTTGGTGTGTACCACAAATATCAGCTAAAAGTAAGTAACTGTATTCATTTTATACACTTCAGTGGTTCACTCATATTTTATTTTCGAGCTGATGATAGTGGGAAGTGGAATTCACTATTCCTAAGTCAAAGATTTTTTGTTTCAGTTAATAATTTGCGTACATTTCCTAAACCAGTTTGTAGAGTCTCGACATACTTGATATAAATAATTATGACTTAAAAGCAATTCATCCTATAATATGCTCACTATCAATTTGGATTTTAGTTCACAGAAACGTTGCTTCTATTTGCTTTTGTTTCTTTCCTTATTTGCTTATATTGAGATTATCATCAGATATGGTATTCGTCATTATTAAATGAAGAGAATATATTATGCGGATTGATTGCTTGCCCATATGTCATTGTTGTCAAGGTCACATTCGTTTAAAGTTTACAATAAGATTTTACATAAAGTGTCTTTTATTTCCTAAATTCCTTGATGAACTTGTTTGTACTTGGAAATGAGTCAAAACAAAGGCGCCTTTCTTGGGAACAATTACTTAACCCTTACTAAATGCAGGGGGAAATACTTTTGAGGCACACTAGTTTTTCTTGCTACAAGTGTCATCATCATCATCAAAACCTTATTCCATGAAGTCGTTTAGGCATCGCAGTTTACTTACAACCAATTCTCTCCATTTTTCCCTGTTCTCTACTGCCCTTTCGGAATCTCCAAATTCCTTGCTTGTCCACTCCTAGATGTTGTCTTCACATGTTTTTTTTTATGCCTACCTCTTTTTCTGTACCCTTGCCTTGCAAGATTGCTTTTACCAGTCCAGATGACCATACCAATTCAGTTTGATCTTTTTTTTACAGTGGTCAAGAGACCTTCATAAGATTCTATGGTTCGGTGAATCCAGTTGTGCACATCTTCGTTGGTTGATGGTCTATGAATGAGATGGTCTACATCTTGCGGTAGTATCTCATTTCGAAAGTTTGGATCATTCTTTGTTGATCTGATGTGAGCGTCCATGTTTCACCAGCACACAGAAAGATGGATATGACTATCGACCGCATCAGTCCGAATTTGGAACAAAAATAAATGTTGGTATCTTTCCATATCGGCATCAACCTTATTATTGCTTCTGTTGTCTGGGCAATCCTGCAAAGTAGCTCAGGTTTAGAGCCCTCATCTAGGATAACTTATCATATGTACTTGAAGCTTATGATTATCTCCAGCTTCTTTCCACTTACCTTTATTTCTGCACTGATGTCGCTGGTGGTTTTTGTCATCGGTTTGGTTTTTCAGTGTTAATCTCAATACCGTATCATGTGGGAGTTGTGTCTAGTCACTCAACAAAGCCTGCCTGTTCTTTTTACTCTCCTACTAAACCGTCAAAGTCATCAGTGTAGCTAAGGTTGGTGATTGTTTTTCCTGCGATGCCGCCAGTGTCCGTGTCGTCATGCAAGGCATTCCCCATGATCCTTTCCAGGAAAATGTTGAAGAGTGTACGTGACAGTATACTTCCCTGTTTGACTCCAACTGTTGTTTGAAACCAATCTCCTCTGATACCACTGATGAGGACAGCACTGGTGGCTGTTTCATGGAGGTACTCAACAACCCGAACCAGGTCTGAGCTGATGTACTTCCTCATACTTGCCCATAAGGCCGCATGCCATACCCTATGAAAGGATTTTAAATCTATACAGACTATAGATTCTGCTGATGCTGAAGGTATTTTGGCAAAGGAGTCTGAGGTGGAAAATTTGTTCTGTAGTGCTCCTTATTGCTCTGAAGCCTGTCTGCTCTTCAGCAATAATTTCTTTGCTTGAGGTTTTAGTCTGTTGAGAATTATCTTGAGCATGACTTTGCTGAGGTGATTGATCAGATTGACGATTCTGTAATTTTGGCATAGCTGCAGGTTTCCTTTTTGTGTAGCACGATGATCAAGGATTGAGTCCATGTTGTGGGCCAGTTTCCTGTCTGCAATATCTTGTTGCAGATTGTTGTCAGGACTGTGATTGTCTCTTCTTTTCCTGCTTGAATGAGATCTGCTGGTGTCTAGTTTACGGCAGCTTAATTTCTTTTCTTTAGTGACCTAACTGCAATTTATACTTCTTCACGCAGAATGGGGTTGTCATTAATTTCTTTTGCCTGATCACAATTTATTACTGCTGGATCTCCTTGGGGGTCTTATGATTGTGGAATTCTCATCAGAATTATGCCCATGGCTTGAAGATCTTCTGTGAGGCATTTTCCTTATTTGTCTTGGATGGTGGTCACAGTTTATGAGTTGTGAGATCTTTCACCAGTTGATATGTCATTTTGCTATCGTTTCTACTCATACTGCCTTTCTATCCATGATTCATTAAATTTTCATGCTTTTCCTGATCATGTCGTTTATCTCTGTAATTCCTACCTCTTTCATGATCTCATTATTCCTTTTTTAGTTCTCTTCCTTTGTCGCATAGTTAAATGACATCTGTTGTGACCCAAGTTTTCTTTTTTAGACGATAACGGATGGTAAGGAGCCTTCTAGTGACTAGGCAACAACCTATAATGTTGTTCACAATGCCCTTGTGGACAAGAAATTCAACACCATGACTGTGTTGGTCCCCTCTTCCGATGAAATAAAGCTTAAGCCCTTCATGTATTGTTATTTCGCCAAAATTTGTTCCAGCGCACCGCGCAGAGACTAATAATGTTCCATTTGTACCTCTCCAACTCATATGTAATTTCTTTCAACTTTCCCATAGTACTCTGTATATTCCCTCAGGGGCACAATACTTTTGATGCACACAAGGATTTCTTGCTACATGTGAACAACAAAGAAAAAATGTTTGCCACACACATGCCTAAAAATTAAACACCATCCCTTTTTATAACATTATGCTACAATGAATACATAGTTATTGTAACCTTTGACTTTAATTGAATACAAACAAAACTTATTCGATAATTTATTTTAATTAAAACGCTATTTGTTCTCGATATGTTGGTGACCGAAATTACCAATAAAACGATGTTAAAAAGGAAAATGAAAACTTTGGTAGGTTGAAAGTGCAAAGAATATGAAAACGAATGGAAGAAGTTTTCTTGGCTTAAATGCTTGAGGAACATGTCAATAAGTGTGTTCTTACATCTACCAATACCTACTTGTAGTCTGAATATACACATTTTTTAATATTATAATTTCTAATGTGCATACAGTTTTAAAAAAAAAAAAAAAATAATAAAGTGTCCTTTAACATCGCATGTACTGTTGAAAGAATTAGCAAAATACACAATTAGACTCAAGACATGAAATTGGAATCCTCTACATATGAAACTGACCTTTCAACTAGTGCTATGTTAATCAACCGATAACATGAAAAACCTGAACATAAAAAAAACTTTCAACCACCGTCTTGTAATTGAACAGCTAAGATCTAACATCTCCAGATATAAAATTAAACTTTATCAGCACAGACAACTTCACTTAACATGTGTGATTAAAAAGTTAAAATTTAAAAACGACATTTTAAATAGAATTTCTTACCATCTTTGTGTCATTTAACAGAAGAAAAAACTTATATAAACGGTACATATGAAATGTAAGTATGAATGCAAACAATTTCATTCAAGGTTTGAAACTAAAATTGCCGATAAACTACATTGAAATTTCCACCATCGTTGCAAGCAATGGATATAAACAACAATGGAACAGTTAATCACCTCTAAATAATTTAATATGTATCATTAAAAAATTCAATATATAACATTAAATTGAAATACGCAACATTTGATTCAGAGTTTTCAGCACAAGTCATTTGGTTCAATATGTTTGTCATTTGAAATCGAAATTTCAACAGCTAATTTCTAATTTAACCTACTTTTGTCCCCAAAGGAGCCGCATACCCTGTCGTTTCTTTCTGTGCTCTCTCTCTCTCTCTCTCTCTCTCTCTCTCTCTCTCTCTCTCTCTCATTATTTCTATTGTGCCGGAATAAGACCATCCCATATAATATAATATAATAAGGACAAAACCTTTCATTCCGAGTCTTAGTAAGACATTTTTGTCATAAATCGCAATCTAATACAATTTTATTCAAATTTAGATTTTGTATGGTTGTCGAAAGCTTTTATTAAAACAAAACTGGCCGTGTCGAATTAGAACGAAGCTGTCTACAAGAGATGGTGAGTATGAAATTCAACTTTACCATAGTGCATCCTTTAAATTTATAATACAATACAGAAATTGAAATAAAACCATGCAACTTTGTAAAATCCTAGAGCTGACACCAGCTGACAATAGTTTTAACGGTTCTCACTTTAAATACCATCTGTATAACACTGCGCCTCTTATATTTCCGATGTAGTTTTGGATTCCACTAAATTGGCTGCATGCCGTTATATTATTGCTGCTGACATATTAAACTAACAAAAAGGTGTTGGCTAATTAGAACTAGTTAAACTATAACTTTAGTATTTAATTAAAGGCTAAATTCGTTCACTTTAAGACTTACATTAAGAAAATCTATAAGGTATACTACACGTGTCCTTCAGTAACATGTACATATACAGTAAATATACCAATTTGAAAGTAACATATACATATATGGTAAGTTACACACACGTGAATATGGTAGGCCACACATGTGAATGTAACACGAAGCAGAATATACCAATAGTAATGTGACAAAAAGATTATAGAATGTGACCATTTATCTCGAAAGTGTTCTCAAAGTTACAATCTTTACTAAAACTGCTATTTTAGCTGTGTGTTCGTACAATAGTAATGCATTTTACAGTGAAGAAACAAGAAATTCACAAAATGAAATGATTTTAAAAAATTGTTATTTCTATGGAGATTTCATTTTTATGGAAGCTTCGAGGGCATGTTATAGAAAATCAATCATGTCGTTGTTGTAGTTGTAGTAGTGTTTAACGCCATTTTTCAGCACACGATAGGCTATACATAGCGACCAGCATTAATGGGGGAGGAAGAACCCGTGAAAATCTGCAGAAAGAACCCCCGACCCACCAGAAGCTACTGTCAAACAATGATGTTAGATGTTACACCAAATGGAGATTCCAGAAGTCAATTAGTAGCTTTTAATACATACGATGAAGGGATAAAATATGCATTTGGCAAAAGACAATTGGAATGAAATAACTTAAAAGTACTAACCAAAGATTTTGTCCTATTTAGCTCGATGGTAAGACAGTTCAATTTCAGCGAAATGCAGCATCAAATCAATTCTAGTGCTTATCATTGTTGCAGGCCATCATGCAAATGATATGTCGGTCAAAGGAGACTGTTCATACAGCACAAGGGTATATGAGGCCACTACGAGATCTGTTACATAACAAAAGAACCGATATAATCCAAAGATGTACAACGCTAACCCATAACAATACCAGGAGAAATAACATTGTAAATTATGGAATTTATTATTAGTTTAATAAAGAGCTAGAACAAACAGAGAATGCAATAATTGATTTCATGCAAAAACTCAAAGTGGAAAACTGACACTTACAGTAAAAAGTAATAACAGGGAATGCAATAATTGATTTCATGCAAAAACTCAAAGTGGAAAACTGCTACTTACAATAAAAAGTAATATAGAGAATGCAATAATTGATTTCATGCAAATACTCAAAGTGGAAAACTGCTACTTACAGTAAAAAAATCGTTCACTGCACAAAACGTTATTTGGTATTGTAAATGTTGTAGAATTTAAAAACTAATACATGAAGGCTGTTCTTAAAATGTATGAAAAATAGATTGCTGAGTTGTAATAAAGCTGATCTGCTAGAAGAGATGGAAACCATTTAAAAGTAAACATGTGCATGTTCCTTGACACTTAACACAGCCCGAGAAAATATTGACAACAATTTACCGTTATTCGAAATGCTGAAAGAACCATATAAAGTGAATGCTGTACAGTTCCTGCGATAGCTACTGCTAAATGGATGACCATTTTAAATGTTGCTATGTCTGTGAAAACATTTGAAAATGGATGAGTTGGTAGAACACTTGGTGATAATCCTACATCATGAGGAAAAGTCGTATTAGTCGTCGACAAAACTGAAAACCGCTTAAAACCGTTAAATATTGTTAATAATCATTTTACTGAAAATAAAATCAGCATTATCAAGGGACGGAATTATTGGCAGAGTTACAAGCTGGTTTTTAAAATATGTTTCTTTTCATGCTGAATATATTAGTATTCTTTTGGTTAAATTAATTTCTTAGTTGTGTTTCTAAACAAATAACGGAAACCACATCAGATTTCTATTAGAAGATACAGACACCGCATCAGATTAGCGAAGCCATACATAGTGGGGCAAAATACTTCTTTCAAAGATCATCTCCATATGCAAATAACCTAATTGAAACAATTGAATTTCATCTCTGCATGTGTTGCACTGTGCTTAACGAAATTCATACATACTTTTGGTGCAAGTATCATGAATACATTTTACCATGGGCTATTGTTGGCTATGACAACGATGTGAGGGGTATTTAAAAAGTTCTGAATATTTATTACTATTTTTTAGCATTGAGCTAAGTAATAAATGTAATACCAAATCGATATACAACTTATCTTTATATATATAATGATCTGCAGCAATGTGTGTTGTAAGCTTGACATCTGCAGCAATATCAGTGTGATGTAATGTAGGTAAATGTGAATGACGTAAGCATGTCGGGACATGTGTGCGTGATATTGATTTTTAACGTAGTTTTAACAACTTTTCAGTCATATCGCTGTGATATCTGTAGTTTGGCAATTTCTAATGACGTCTAGCACTGGGGCATCATGCTGCAGACATGTAGCGTAATGGCCCACTCAGTCACATTATCCTGATACCAGGCCGACCAGTTCTAACAGAAACCCCTAAAAGCTGAGCGCCTAGTGAGACATCTGTAAATACTATTTGTATAGGTTTTTGGTATCTTACGAGTCTAGCTCTTACAAAAAGTAACACTGAAAAAGTGAAACCAACACGCTTTGTAAAATTTAATAAATAATTTATTTCCCTAAAATATCAAGTGGAAAATGAGAACAAAATGAAATCCAAAATTAATCAAAGAATTAAAAGATACAAGTCCTAGTAATACAATTTCCTGAATGAAACTGAGTTCGAATCCCACTTAAATCCAAAATGAGAGGCGATCTCGTCTGTTGTAACCTGCGAAGTTCTGCAGTGTTAATAGTCTCTTGCTGAATCACAGAAAATATTATTCCAGTGTTTAAAGTCTGTATAAATTTCGATAAATATCCTTGTCCAAGACTTATTTTACAGCACTAGTATTTGTAATGAAAACTATCACTATAAATTCAATAATATGAAGAAGAAAAAAAAATTTGTGGAAAAACTTGTAACGAGATCTTATTTATTGAATTATATATTTCTAATATTAGCACCTCTCTCTAAATCCAAATTTTAAATAAAATAGCTGATCAAGATTAATTAAAGCTATTTTTTTAAATAACGGTCGATTTCATATACGAATGTTAATAGTGAGAATAATCTCAACATACAATCTTAACTTACATGTCACATACAAGCAAATAAATCCACGTCAGGTTAAACTAAATGAACGAGTCAAACGTCTAATGAAGCTACTTACATATATTTTATAAAGCTGTACCATAATTGTGTATTTATCCTATTTTAACGTAAAGTCATAATGTTCCCATTGTAATGAGGGTTTGCTAGTGTAAGTCGTTGAAAAGAAGAACTTGGTTTGAACCATCATGAAATATATCACACCATTTTGAATCGAGCTTAATGTTAAAAAGACCCTGTATTTGTGACATGAATTAAGACAAAGCAAATTTGGAAGTTACTTGCATATAACGTCGATAGACAGATAAATAAAAACAAGTTAACCATCAGTTTCATAAAAGATATTTCATTATTGCAATATGTATATCAATACTGTAATGGCAAGTTTTGCACGATATCATAAAATCTTGTATGAATTCAGTGTATCAGCATTCAATGCTCTGCTGTAAATTTTGTTTACAAAGACGGAATTGTATCGATCATGACATGTAAGGATTGATTTAAATCGGGTCAAACACAAAGCTTCTAAAGTGACACCCACATCAGGAAATATAACGCAAGATCATGGCGACAACACACACTAGTTGTCGAATGGGTCAGAGCTACCAAATCCATATACGTTCATATAAATCACGTCCTAAGTATGCATGTAATCTTGGTCAGTCGAACTCATTCATAAACTTGATAGTATAACCTCACAACTCTAGTTTATTTCAACGCGGATATTTTAATATCATCACCAGAGTGGTAATAAGCTCAGTCATTCAGATCCAAAATCCTTCCAGTAATATGCACTAATCTGGTTCATCTTGATGACATAAGCCCAAATTTCAAATTTGATTAAAGTATGATCAGAAATATGCCTTTCATAATGGTATAGGCACAATCAATCATATCCAAGATCACCATTTTGTTATCTGTGGATGTCGCTCATTCAGGGAACAAACAGTTCTTGGCTAAACGAGCCCAGAGAACTAAAACTCATTGTTAGAAAAATACAATTTCGTGTCAGTAGCCTAATCTTTACGTAGAACAATAAATATATCTTCGAATTATTTGACCATTTTCGTAGCACACTGTGGCAGACTATACAGTAAAACTTAAAATTGTCGCGCACGGCTTTATCGAACTGGTTTGATAACTTGATGATACAAGTTTATATTACTACTTCGTGCACAATGATATCCGAATAAAAGGATTTTTTTTTAACATTTATAAGCTCAATCAGTCAAATGTATGATCGCATAAAATATATATGTCGATTTTGCTCATTATCTAACTACTCTAAAAGATTGATGATAAGAGTCTATTTAGCTTCATTGCAAGGCTAATCAGCTAATCTTCATTGTCGTCAACACGTAGCAGGTGAAATATAAAATCACGAATCCACTGGATGAAATCGTCTTTGCTATTAAGTTGCTTACTTTTGAAGTGCATTGTGGGGAAAATGGTAAATGCAAGCGGACATGTACACTCGTCAAGAAGAATAATGTTTAGAATGGATTTCTCTGTCTTGCTAATTCCTTGGGCTATCCCAGTGAAATATTTAAAGTCACCAGGTGGTACTTCATTTGTGTCCATTATCAAGACAATGTACTTGCTAGACTCCATTTGTTCTGTCTGATCGTCCCACCTCTGTTTTCCGGGATCTACATTCTGGCTGTTTCTGGCGATTCTTAGCCCGAAATTCACAGACAAGAATTCCTCCAGTTTCTCAGCAAGAACGATAGTCTTATCTGTCCCTTTTTCTTCGTCATATAGAAGGAAAATGTCAAACTTTGATTTAGCTATTGAGTTTACATGAAACGCCTGTCGAAATCTTTCACCGGCATTTTCTCTCTTTCCCATAGTGACTAAATAGAAAGCACACTCAAGGTATACCCTCAAACGAAAATTTCCATGAATTTCAATCCCTTCTTTTTCACTTTTGTCTAACATTTGAGCTGCATCTTCATAACGATATTCCCTCAGTAAAGTTTTAATCTCACAACTAATTATTGTGGGATTGTTTGCTTCATCCAAACTCAGTTTCCGAATTTCTTGAAGAAAGGATCGAGTTTCCGCAGGTCTCTCGAGTATTTCACCGAGATTTGCAAGTTCTTTCAACATCTCAGCATCCGGTTGTCCGTGCTGAAACATGTCTTTCAGTACTGGATAGGACTTCCATTCCTCTTTGGGAAAATTTACCATCTTTCCTTCTTTGGATGCTATTATTTCTAGTGCTTTTCTCCAGTATATGACAGCATCTATCTCACATTCTCTTCTCAGGTCCAAATCTGTCTCTTGTTCAGCAATATCTCTACAACAGGCGCCAAGATTTTCATAGCAAGAAACTACTAGAATGGCCGTGATGCAATTTTCCATTTTCGACGTCATCAAAAATACTTCACGTGCTTCCTTAAATTTCTTTATCTGTCTCAAAACTATACCCTTTTCCAAAGAAGCCCATTCGTTGCCCAATTTTATGGCTTCATTTAGATGGTGTAGAATTTCTTGTACATTTTTCTCTTCATCCTCTGGTATGATGAATACACGGTCGAACCCTTTAGCGAGTGACCTCGTTGTTTGTTTCGTGCCTGTGTGTTGTAACGTACTATCAGTTTGTCCAGTTGAATATCTAATGCTTCTCTCCCTTTCCGAAGTTGCTGACACGGACGCTTCATTTCTTTCAACAGTTGTTCTTGTCTTTATCTGAAAAAATTCTTGTTTACTGCGATTGTGTCTATCAGGGGACCGACTGGGAACGTTGCTGCCCTTGGCAACTTGGGCCACATTACCTAAAAATGTTTTATGGTGAGTATAGGTACTGACTCGATCATATCTATCCCTGGTTTCATTGTTATAACCTCTCTTTGCAAACAGTTTGTCTTTCAGTCTCAGCTTCAAAATAAGAGCAAGATGATGATGAGCATAAGATGTATTTCTTATACTTAGAGACTTTCTCATTACTTTCTCTGCCTTGTCTAGTTTCCATATATACTTATAATGCTTTCCACATACGTTCAAAACGTGGGAATCCTCACCACATGTTTCCATTGCTAAATCAAGAAGACCTTCGACACCGATGTCCTTAACTTTTTGGGGAAACAATTCTTCTGTTTGATATTTGTTTAGGCAAACACCTTTTTGAGTTCTATGTAAAAGTTCTGCAAGGGATGCCCAGCATTTGCTCCTCCATCTGGCTGAAGAATTGGAACAAGCAACTTCATATAACAATTCTGCCCCTCGTTTTATGCATTCTTCATCGTCCCTCTTTTCCCATCCTTCTTTAGGCATGTTTCCAATATGACATAACTTCCGATATATGATTCCGAGATCTAACTTCAATAAAGCTAAAGTAATAGAATCTATATCTTGTTCACCCATGTCACGAATTACGTCCTCAAGCATATCTTTGGACTTCAAGAGATAGGAAGGACCAAATACAGAATAGCAATAAGCAATTTCCGCTTTTCCAATGAGGACTAGGTTATTTTTAGATTCTGATAATTTATTTAGTTCTTTGTTTCCTGCGCTAAGATGACCATCCTCCCGCTTCATCCAGAGCCTATTGACAAGAGAGACAATATTTTCTTTATCCAGTTCTAAAGCTTTTATGTTGTAACTATACGCTTCATCTCTCTCAGTTGCATTCCAACAAAGACAGGAAAGTAAGTTATATATCCTTACTCGCTCTGTAGTTGATTCAAATTCATCGGACAAAATTTTCACCTCTAACTTCTTCTTATACAATTCTATTGTCTTGCTGCTCTTCAGCTCCTTGATTTCAAGGTTGAATGATGAGGGAAATGCTTGAAATTTTCGTTTAAACCGGGATTCTTCTTTATCCATTTTTTATCACCCTGTAAATAATAATAATAATAATAATAATAATAATAATAATAATAATAATAATAATAACCAAGCTGTTCAGTAAACACAAGTTCACACGAGATCAATTTTAGTTCCACCGCATGCATCTTTGATCCAAATGTTAAATTCCTGTTGATAAGGAATTGTACAAGGAACACATATTTGTTATTTACATAGGATAACACACACGCACACATAAATCCATGACATTAAACTCTACGTTATGATGCATGTACTTTGTAATATTATTTTTAAGAGCAGCAGTATTCTCGACGGAATTTTTTTATACTGTCTGTCCGGACGTGTGTGCATGATGTTAAAATATTCTTCGTACATCACATGAAGTACTCTAAATCTATGAATATTACAGGAACCCTGCAGTAGTCTTCAATTTAATCATATGATTTTACACAGAACGGAAAATATTTTGTCTGAAGATCACCATATGTATGTTTGGAAAAGCCTAGTTGGGGTGTGTCAGATATTTAACCAATATTCGACAACTGTAATCAACACTTAATCAATTAATAAATAATCATAATATATACTACTAATGTCGTGTTTGTATGAACTCAAACAAATGTAATATTTGAAATTGCGACGCTGTCGAGTTAGATGGAAGTCAACTCTTCCTATATTATATGATTCATGTTGAGTCGAATATATCGCAGAAAATTTAAATGAGAGAGAGAGAGAGAGAGAGAGAGAGAGAGGAGATTAATGAATACTATCCAAATCATCGTGATCTACGCTTCAGGGCAGGTTTTTTATATTACTAATATATTCTGGTCCGTCGATTTCAACAATGTTATATGATCTGACTCAGCAACAGTGGGTAGAGGATGTGGGACTTGCATGGTAATAGGATGTTTCTAACACTTTTTAAGTTGCTATGCTTACATACCGTGAAACTGGTGTTTGAAATCACCGATACAAGTGTCAACACGAAGGTTGTTGTTATTGTTGTTGTTGTAGGGTTTAAAGTCATTTTTCAGTACACTATAGGCTATACATGGCGGCCAGTATTAACGAAGGAAGAAGAACCCGGTATTATTTGTTGCATGGGGTCATCATATTTGACTTTGCAACTACTTTGCTGTATGAGGTCTTCGTTTTTTACTTTGCAACTAATGAGATTTTGTACTTTGCTGTATGGGTTCATATTTTTTGTACTTTGCTGTATAACTTAGCATTACAAGCTTTCATTAATGGGTTTATAATTATTTTACTTCAATAAGCTTTATTCGCTAGCAACATACATAATTATAATTTAACATCAATTTAGAATTATAGTTCACGAGTTAAGGTTGTTACGTTTATTATTCTTATTTGATCTGTAAACTCTCTACTAACTATATTCCTTTCTCCAACTTGATATAGCTCCAAATGAAGTGAACAATAATACTATGTTTACCATCCTGACATTAAATGTCCAAAACATTAACGATTTTTCAACATTTTAGTAAAGCTAATATTTTCATAACACCTTTTGCTCGTGGTTTCATTGCGAAGCAGACGACATTTATATTTTATAAGAGCCTCTATATGATAGCGATGCTTTTAACGTGTGTATATATATATATCACTGTATGTAAAATGTATATAATATATACTATCTGATATTTGTCAACAATTCTTTACAGGTGGTATCATGGACGTTAGCATTTATCGGGAACTCATTGAAGAAATCGTTGATGATTATTATAGGGACTATTTGTCACAGTGATAGATAAATAAGTAATAAAACAAAGAAATGATGCACATAATGCTCAACGCGGACCAACCACGGTCAAAGTGATAAATTCGCGATTACCGATTTATAAGCAACTTACGGCCTTGGTGATGTTGTTCAAGGTTGATTTGCGAATATAACCATAAAAGCAATACCGATTGCAAAACAATTATCAGTGAAAACTATTTACGTTGTTCATGAAAAAGGTCATAGTGCTACATGTATTTGTAATGTTGTCGGTAAAGCATTTTCGGCAATTAATGGTCAATGGTCAATTAGCTCGATTAATACGACGAAAACCAACGCAAGTGAAAGTGTCAAGTACTGAAGTGATGCCTGCAAATGCTAGTAAAGTAATAAATGAAGCCGCAAATAAAAAAGTAGCAGAAGTGGCTGTAGACGCACTGTGTCCAGAAGCAGAACAAATATAACTATATTAGTCCTATAGTCCTAATTAATGACTGGTAGTCCTATAGTCTTAATTAATGACTGTTAGTCCTATAGTCCTAATTAATGACTGTTAGTCCTATAGTCCTAATTAATGAATGTTAGTCCTATAGTCCTAATTAATGAATGTTAGTCCTATAGTCCTAATTAATGAAAGTTAGTCCTATAGTCCTAATTAATGAATGTTAGTCCTATAGTCCTAATTAATGAAAGTTAGTCCTATAGTCCTAATTAATGAATGTTAGTCCTATAGTCCCAACTGATGATTATTAGTTCTATAGTCCAAATTAATGACTGTTAGTCCTATAGTCCTAATTAATGACTATTAGTTCTATAGTCCTAATTAATGACTATTAGTCCTATAGTCCTAATTAATGACTAATAGTCCTATAGTCCTAATTAATGAATGTTAGTCCTATAGTCCTAATTAATGAATGTTAGTCTTATAGTCCTAATTAATGACTGGTAGTCCTATAGTCTTAATTAATGACTGTTAGTAATATAGTTCTACTTAATGACTATTAGTCCTATAATCATAATTAATCCACTAAAATGGTTATATTTCAGTATTATCGGTCGTTTCGTCTTCTAAGGGATTGTGACAACTATGAAAATTTGTCTTATAACGTAAATATGTATTACATATTCAAACTTGTTTGCAAACAGTAGATGCATTCATTTAGCTTACAGCTGGAAGAAGTGATGTATGTGTAGGATGTATCTATGATAGTGTGTGAGAAGGCACTTTCTGCAAGGCAAAAAGTAAGGTTGAAGCGACGATAATCGTTAATGATATGCAAATTAAGAACTGGTTCAGGAAAATGCATGAGAAATTGCATGCTTTATAAGAAAGTCTCGCAGTCAGATCTGTTGGGTATTACGATTATCGCTGGTCATGAATTTCAACTGAAGTGTGGCATAACACGGTTAAAGACAGCGTGTTTGTCATGCATAAATACGCATGTCCTCGTGTTGTACAGCGGAATCTATGTTGTGTATCTTAGTACCAAGATTTGGCACCAACCATATCATTTGAAAATGATGACAGGGATATCCGCTCAAGAGCAGGTTACCAACATGGTAGTAAACAACATTTCAATTCGGTATACTAGGAAGCTATGTGTTTCAACAATTTAGTAAAAAAAAATGTTACGATTCAGATAATGATCTGTATACATATCGGTTGGTTGCATAATGATAAACCAGAAATGACACTAAAATCAGGAAAAATGACAAATATAAGTAAATCGAACGAGACAGGCACATAATGATAAACATACTTCCTATTACGTAATACATATGAACAGACGGTATTAAACTATTCTAAATTGTTCAGCTTGGAGATGATAATAAAGTTTTTAACTGACCTTACTTTCGGTTTTATTATTGCCAAAATACATGTACGACTGTGTCATATTGTTTCTCATAAGATGTTAATGGCCAGTGCAGGCCTCCATACCTCATTAAGATATCTTCTCCAGATTATCAGGTCTGACTACAAACTATTTTATTTGCAAACAGTATAGGCAGAAAAGCAGTTTATGTTCTATTTCTAAAAGTTTTAAACATTACCAACTTTTTCTTACTACTCAGTGGATTATTCATAAATGTCGGTGACAGTTCTGTTTCATTGCATACATATACGTTACTATGTACAACTTCCTGGTCGGTTGACAAGAACTTGTCGATATTGTCATTGTAAGGTATTATTTCACAAGCTTACTGCTAAGTGTTACAGCATAGTCATGGAAATAAATGGAACATCACTATTACCAACATTTAAAGCAATTTGTTTATTATCTGGGAACCATTCCCCACACACCCGTACTTAATTTAGCATTAACACTAATCTATAACGGAAAAAACTGACCAATTCACAGGTGCAAACAGTACACATCCCACTCTCCATTTCACGGATCGTCCTGTATGATAATATAATTTACTAAATCTTAAAGATTTCTAATAGCACCTACCGTAATTTCTTTTTCAAACAAATCCAACGACAGCTTGAATAACGATGTTGTTTGCACGCATTCTAATTCGACACAGGTTAAGACGCAAATACACATTCCATTACGTCATGCACCTGACAACTAGGTATACTAAACTAAACAAGAATCGATCGAGCTGTAGACTATTGCAGTCGTTCCTTTCTTCTAGCTTCATATCTGTTTGGGGCGCCATAGAGGCCACAATCTGGTTCAACAAGAAAGTTGCAGTGGAAATTTCAATGTTATATTACCGAGAATTCCAATTTCACATGTTGAATCAAATTGTTGGTGCTCAGAATTGTATCATATTTCGAGTTTTGCAACTACATCTGTTGAATTACATAACGGTGGTTGAATGTCACATTTTATGTGTCGGGGTTGTAGATTTATTTTTATGTTGAATTACAAAGTGATGGTTGAAATTTCAATATTGACCAGAATTCCAGTTTCACATATTGAAAGTTTCATTTCATATGTCGCGTTTTAAAACTGTATTTCATGAATTACACAACGGTTATTGAACATTGAATTTTGTATGTAATTAATTACAATTTCAAACGTTTAATCTATTTCACTTTGTAGAATTAACCAGATTTCAAAATGTGTATGTTAGATCCTGAGGCTATAATTTTGCGCCGTCAATATGTATGAAGGTCAATTCGGCAAACAATATTTGTCACGGCAATTAATTGACATTGCCATACAACTAGTGACGCGCGCTTTATTTTTGCCAAAGCCAGTTACGTAACATTGTTCACAGCTAAGTGGTGAAATTCTAGTTCGTAACAAGGAGCATCAAAGGAGGGTCGTAAATCGGCCTGACAGACTGGTGGGAGAGGGGCGGTGTCTGATAATTATATGACCCAGCATCCAGTCGGAATTGAACAAGGCGTGGCAAACATTAGAATTGCAAGTTTAAATCTATCATCTTGAGAAGTAAAAGTAGTTAGATGGTAGCAGGGAACCAACGGAGAAGGAAACGATGGCACATACCGTCACCTGAAATATTTCGCAACGTGATACAGAAAAATTTCTTCAAGAACCTTGCGGGACTAAAAGGAAAACCGGCCGTGACATGAGAAAATCTGCCATGGCTAACCATCTGCAACGAGAAACAGACGTCCCGGAGATAGATGTTAGAGCTAAAATAGTTAGGTATTTCATTTGCCTGAATGATAATAAGGACTCATTTGGTAACGAGTAACCCTCTTTGAATAACTATATGTGGCCCTGAAAAGACTAATTTGACCTTATTGGTACCGCCTTCAACAAAATTCATGACCAAAAACAACCTACCATTGACTACACTACTATATGTCGCTTAGACATTTTTAATTTCTAAATTTGCTAGGGTCTTCATATATGTACGCTTCTGTACTAGTATTTTCGAATGATAGGGTGATAATTAATAATTCCTCAACTAAAGATATATGACAAATTGCACAGGTGGCTTACACATTATTGGTTGTTAGGCTGTCCATTAGTACAACTGGACTGAATTTGATGTATATGCGCGAGCTTGGCTTCGCACCTCGCTTGCTACCTGCTGCCTGCTGCAGTAATTTCACGTGCTTGCACGTCCATAAAACTGACAGATACAGGCGATATGAGAAAACTATTTTTCTCTCGCTTTTCTTCTCTGCCATTGCAGACTGGTAGGCAACTCCAAATTGAATGATTGGGTGGGTGTGTGTAGCTCTATTCCTACCCACCAAACTATGGCCTTACAATCACACCGTGGCAGTTCAATAACTGTCCAGATGTGACGGCCCAACTAAACAGTGTTCTCTGAACACATAAATACCTGTAGGGTGCGCGGCACCATTCGCACCCTCAGGACCAATTAAATAACTGCCCTTTGGCAGATAAAACAGTAGTAAGAGTCTACGGAACGAACTACTTTAAACAAATCTTCATCATCATCAGTAAAAGTAGTAGTGCTACAACCACCTTGCGGGAAGCAAGGACAATAAGCTATTCCGACGTCATTCGATATAGGCGTGCATTTGGTTATTCCTGGAATAACAGGAAGCTTCAGTACAGAAGCCTTTAGGGACAAGACGGGATTACCCCAGTGTAGTTGGTCCGAGTCTCTGGGAGAGAAAAGAGAAGGAAGAACGGAGGGACAAGTTCGAAGGAAGAACTGAGGGAGACAACGGAAAAGAGAAGGAAGATTCATACAGATGAGGAGGAACTCAGGACAGGAGGAACTAAAAGTTTACACGCTAAATCAAAAGATGAAATATTCCCTCATTTGGTTGAGTGATAGGATTTTAGTTGAATTTTATTTGAGAGATGATTCTTCTTGAATTGTATTAAATTGTTGTTATTTGAATTTGACATTTTGTGTATTCATTAATTTAACTGTCGGCACCGCTGACTGGAGCTAAGAGCTTTGTATCTCTCTATCACTACTTCAATTTCTGAGAAAACAAGCCAGGGTGGATTTTCTGTATTAATTTAAATAAATCGAGAGCACCCCATCCCAAACTGAATAAGGACAACCTTCACAATCTAATTGTGTTGAAAGTTGGCGAGTTTAGATTTGTCTCTGCTGAATTACGTAACTGTGTTTGAAAGTTAAATTTTAAATCTCAAGAGATTCCCATAAGTATGGAAGACATTGTTTTATGTGTATTCCTGTTTATTCTTGCACCTAGTTTTCAATTATGCTTGATCTTTGATTCTATTAGGTGTATTTTGTAATGCTGTCATCAGATTGATACAAGGTCTATGATCCGGCGACATAATGGGCTCCCATGAAAACCCTGTCTAAACAAAATCCTTAATGATTTTAATTATGTTTGTAGTTTTAAAAAAAAAATCCTTATAACGGTAGGCTGCTTTCAGTTGTATTTCCTTTATAAAAAACATTATTTGGTTAGTTCCTCTGTTGTGTATGTCCGGGTGCAATAGAATTTCGTATGTAGATGCTTCGAAAAGTAAGTAACTGTATTCATTTTATAGCCATCAGTGCTTCACTCATATATTTTTTTCCGAGGCGATGATAGTGGTAAGTGGACATAATATTCCCTATTCCTAAGTTAAAGATTTTTTGTTTTAGTAAATAATTTGCGTACATTTCCTAAACCAGTTTATAGAGTCTCGACATACTTGGTATAAATAAGTATGACTTAAAGTAATTCATTCTATAATATGCTCACTAGCCACTTTCACCTTGGATTCTAGTTCACAGAAACGCTGTTTCTATTTGTTGTATTTTTTTCTTTTTCTTATTTGTTTATATTGAGATTCTCATCAAATATGGTATTCGCCATGATAAAATTAAACAATTCATTATATGGATCGCTTGCTTACCCATATGACATTGTTGACAAGGTTACATTCGTTTAAAGTGTAGCGTAACATGGTTACAGACAGTACTGTCTTGAAGTCCACTCTCAAATAGGCTGTAAGTTCTAGGGGACAAGTACATCCATCAATAGTAATTAGACAAAACTTCGATTTCTTTTCTATGTCGATGTGTTTGGCTATTTGGATGAAATAATTTATTTGTCCTTGTAGCTCTTCGTTTGTATCCAGAATCTGAATAATGTTGCTGCTCGAGTTCATTTGCTTTGTTTGGGAGGCTAGCTTCGTGCTGCCAAGCAATAAGCTCTCACTGTTGCTTGTGATACTTAATCCGGAGATTTCACCCAAAATCTCTGCTATTTTATTTGCAAGTGCCGACGCATGATCTTGACTTTCGGGTTTTTCATTTTCTTCGTCGTAAAGGAAAAATATATCAAAATCTGGTTTTACTTTAGGTTTGTCTGCGTAACCAACATCAAATGCCTGTCGAAATCTTTGTCCAGAGTCTTCCTTTCTGTCAGTACTAAGCAAATGGAAGGCACACTTGAGATATTCCAACTTAGAGAACTCTTCACTAATTTTGTATTTCCCCTCTGTGCAGCTCTGAAGGTCTAGCAAAACTGCCGCTTGCTCAAACTGACCCTCTTTTGTAAAATCTGAATGTGTCCACGGAGTTTTGCCGGATCGTTCAACTGTGTGTCATCTAGCTCGATTATCTGTTTATAGAAATCAAGTGTCTCACCATATTTTCCCAAACGTTTACTGAGCTCTGAAAGGATTTTCAGCTTTTCGACATCTCTCTATTGTGGCTGCAACATGTCTTTCAGCATCGGATATGCCATCCACCCATCTCTCAAGTAATGAAGTTCTTGACTGGCATTACATGCTGATGTTACAACTACTTTTTGAAAATACTTAATAGCATCTGCTTCCAATTTTATCTTATTCTCTGGATCTCGCTCTTCCTTTGCAATGTCTCTAGAACAGGCACCAAGGTGTTCATAGCATGCAACAGTAACGGCAGTTCTTAAATCTTTCATTTTAAAAGTTGCTAAGAATGTTTTAAATGCCTTCTTATGTTCTTTTATTTGTCGAAACATCAAGCCCTTTTCAAATGACGCCCATTCATTTCCGGATTCAATTGCTTTATCTAAATGAGTCATAATTTCTTCTACAGCTTTTGTCTCGGATGCAGGTATATTCATGACATGAATAAAATCCTTTGCTGCTTCTTTCTGGAATGAATTAAGGAAGGGCCTTTGAGATTGTGACCTTCTCATTGGAAGATTGGGCGTGGTTTCCTGGCCTTGTTGATCGCATTTATAATCTCGTGAAGGACGCACTATTTTCCCCTTTATCACGCTGTTCGTAGAGTTTCTATCAATACCCTTTCGGCCACTTTGTTTTGCTTCCAAAATTCTCTTCATTAGTTTCTTCTTCAATACCAGGGCAAGATGGTGGTGGCCGTATGCCGTTTCCATTATGCTTAGGGATTTTCTCAGTATTTCTTCTGCTCTATCTAGTTTATTGAAATATTTAAAAAGTTTTCCACATACTTTTAAAACGTGAGAATCGTTATCACATGCAGCCAGAGCTAAATTAAGAAAAATGTCGACCGTTGTGTTTGCAATTTCTTTAGGAAACAGTTCTTTTTTACTCTTTGTACCGTGGATCTCAGTAAAGATGGAAAATGCGAGTTCTGCGAGGGACGCAAAATATTGTCCTTTCCATCTGTCTGGAGAATCAGAATTGACGACTTCATGGAACAATTAAGCGGCTTTTTCAATACAGTCATCCATATTTCTTTCCCTCCAATCTTGTTTAGACAGTAGGTTTCCGGGATTGCAAAATTTCCTTTAGGCGATTCCCAGGTCTAGCTTCCAAAGCAGCACAAGCCTTTGATCAGTGTCTTTGTCAACTACTTCAGTCAGCAGTTGGTTGTACATTTGTATTGACTGCGAGAAATAGCGTGGTCCAAAGGCGGAGTAGGAATATGCCATTTCTGCCTTTCCTTGAAGGAGTATATCTTTTCTAGATTCGGCTAACTTTTTAACTTCAGTTAACTCTTCGTCTGCTTCTGTCAGATGGCCATCCTTCCTTCGCATCCAGACTCGGTTGCAAAGGGCGACAATACTTTCTTTTTCCAGGTCCAAAGCTTTTCTGTTATATTTATAAGCGTTATCTTTGTCATCTTTAATCCAATGTAGAAAAGAAAGAAGATTATAAATCCGTATCCATTCTGTCGTTGTTTCAAATTCTTTTGTCTCACATTTTATCGTCAGTGTTTTCCTATGAGAAACTAAGTATTTACTTTGGCTGAGCTCTTCAATTTCAAGGTCGAATGACGAAGGGAACTGGATGAATTTTTGTCGAAACCCTCGTTCTTTATCCATTTTTCATATTTCCTGAAATAAAATAGAAGTTAATTATTCAAAGACGTTACAATATTTCTATGACATACTAAAATATTTCTTACATATGTTATCTAAAGTTTTTTAAAACATTGTTTATGTCACTAAAAGGAAATAAGTATTGATAATACAATCATCACACGAAAATTTGCTATTATAAGGAAAACATTTAAGAAATTAAAGAAAACGCTGTTTTTAAGTACCAAATACACATATCTCCTAATATATAAACAGCGTATAACATGCTTGATCCACATTTGTTGTAAACGATGATATTTAGATCGATCTCCTTCTAGCGAGATTCTCTCTCTCTCTCTCTCTCTCTCTCTCTCTCTCTCTCTCTCTCTCCAAAACATTCGCAACTACATTTATTCATGTGGAGTATCAAATGTAAAATTATTTCACGCAAACGATTTCACTCGCGGCGTTGACGTTATTGTAACTTTTACGCTAATCAAGGTTAACGTTTAATTGTTTCACTTTGTTTTGCATATCTATGTTATATGTTTTTTTTGCACTTTTAAATTTGCACTTTACAGAAGATGTCATTTTTATAATCTTATGTGTAGAGTCATTGATGGATTCAAGGTTGAGTTGTAATCTTTTCCAAATAATCATGTGACCTGTCTTCAGAACAATAATGTTTTGAAAGGTCAAGCCTACTTAATTACCATTGGTACGAGTTAAAATATTTTTAGACTGAATATGCGTCTTTTTTTTGCGTATTACTTGTCTTTGTAAACGATATTTGTGTAAGATTTAATTATTACAAGTATTACCATACTTAATGACCAGCCCAGGGAAAATCAAGAGCAAGACAAATAATTTCCTATCTATACGACTTATGAACAAAACTTTTAATAGCTCACTGACCATTCTTAACCAGCGAGTACCGCAGGTGGTGTACACTTTTTTGAAAGCACTTCGATTCTCACAAAATAATAAATTGATACTTTTGTGGCTTCGGTTTTGCTAGAAGCCCTCTGAAAGAAACACGAGATCTCAGGATCTTTTTCCTATTCGATAATGAGAGACTATAGTTTGTTAACCTGATTTGAACAAGGAGAATGAATCGTTTAAAGAGGATCATTGCGATCAATACCTCTTGAGTAATACGGACCAGGAGCAAAAGTGACTTCATCAAAAGACTGACCAACAAATGTGTCAGGTAAGGAAATAATAATGCTCAACATCATTACAAAGATTTTTTATACAGAATCACAAAAAGTGACATAACCTTTCAATGTGAATATTTCATAATTCTCAATAATAAAATCAAGCTGGGGATTGTTTGACTTAACAAATAATTGCTGTCAATACATGATTGTCACCTTGAATCGATATAATATCTGAACATTTGGAATATTACTTTAGTCTATTTTTCAGTCTGTAAAAAGCAGAAATAATGTGCCCATTTTATTGCAATACGTGCACGTAAGAAAAGATTTGATCATTCTAATCAGAAGTTCCATTTCTAAAAGTTATGCCAGATTTAAATTTTGAAGTATTTGTATCAGATTGAGAATGTGTTTTTTTTACCAAACAATGACAACGAGCAGGACCTATTGACGAAAAACTTTATGAGTTAAGAGATATTCGTTAGTTGTACGAGCAGCATTTTTGAAAGTTTTGACTTTTTATGTTATCAAAGTTGGTATTGACGTCACTATGGACGCAATTCTTCAACATTTGAACTTATTGGAGTTTTCTGAAGTTATCTTAATCTTGACCAATAATTCTGGGTTAGCACCACTGATCAAATAATTTTTCCATTCTCTTGCACATTCGACATGGGTGTGTCTAGGTTCTTTTTCACATTCTCTAAGCCTTCGTCCATATGCCTCAGGTACCAACTCGGCTTACGACATATAAAAGAAGCGGCATTTAGGTCAACTTGCTTTCTAGAACATTCTATATTGTCAACAAGATCGGGAATTTTCAAGTGAAAAATGTTAACCTCTGTTAATAATGATCTGAATATTTAATCAATAATCATAGAGAAATATTAGCTATGTTTTGTGTTATTCACAACATAAATTTCCCTAGTCAAATAGGACCTTAACTCAATTACTAATGGAGGTCACAAAATATAGATACATATATAAACTATAATCATGGAGAAAAAGCGACAACTAGTGTATTTTTTGGTCTTGGGTGTACAATAGCTTTCCTAAAAGTACTTTTAAATTTCAAATTAGAACTGTCAAAGTTCCTGCTAATGATAATAAAAGTATTAAACAGTCCGTGCTGTTGGTTGTACGGTGGCCAGTTTACGCTATCCAATGGAGTTCTTTAAATCCAACGTTCCATGCAGTACAAAGAATCAAAGCTCATTTAAATTCGTTAGAGAAATGACCAAATTTTCTGTTTAGATTATATCATCAAATTGAACTTTTTTTTAGCGGAGGGTAGTATTCCTACATTCCTTTTATTGCAAAATTTAAATGATCACTTGTAGAAAGAAAAGCAGATAAATAGTCTAGGCATATCCTGTTAGCTTTCAAACATATCAAACTTGTGCGTTATCTCACAAAATACATTAAAATGATGGAAAGATGCTAAATAAATGGCTCAATATTCAGATAATTTTGTAGTAAATCGTTATGGCAGATCAAACCTGTTCAAAAAAGCATCAGTGAATTACGCGTGCCGTGAGCAGAGAAAGAACAAATATTACTAAACCACTAAAAGTACTATGTTACTCAATAGTTCCTAATGACGCATTGCCGTTATTTGTAGTTTGTAGTGTTATTCATGAGTATATAAAAATAACACAAAGAATGCCTGTATGTTTAACTTAAGTCACGTTTGTTCTAATGGAGGACATTAACAACGTTCTGTGTTGTACAGCTTATGGGTTAGAAGCAATTATTAAGCTGGTCAAGGTAAAAAAAAGTAAAACATGTAAAATTGTTGATACTTTATACCTTGCTTTTCACTCGAAGGAAAACCTCCAAGAACAACATGCATTGGCTAACCTACTGACAGTGTCATCTAAATATCATGCAAATTAGAAACTATTTCAGACACTTTTATTTTATGCTCAGCAGTCAATTACTTAATTTTCTAGTTAAAATAATATTGATATTTCACTGCAGTGAAAAAATAACAGTGGAACTACATTTTATTGGGTCAGAACATTTGTATAGAACATGACTTACTGAGAGAAAAAGGGACTCTCAGAGGTAGCCAACGTATGTGAGCATAAAATAAAAAGAATATTTGCTTGAAACGAGTGAATAATGGATACATTTCATCTCTTGGATAAAAAACTCTAGTATTTTCACGAGTGGCGAAAATACTAAGTTTTCATCCACTCGATGAAATATATCCGTTATTCACTCGTTTCAAGCAAATATCCTCTATATAATTAACAAATTACTGTACACATCTGTTAGCTTGAAAAAAATCGATGTATCATGCTGTACATATAAATTGTACTATAAGGATAAACTTCGCAAGACCACATAAGCTCTGATGAGTTGGTCAGTAGATATTCTTGGAATGTGATGTCTTGAAAAGACTACTATATTGACACTGTTTTCTAAGGTGCTTACAAAATAATGATTCACAAAAGAGCCAACGGACTTTCAATTGTCAATGAATTAAAACTTAGCAAATAAGGAAACAATTAAAACTCCATTTTAAATCCTTGAAGTACTAATCGTCCAAATTAGTAAAAATCTTTTTTTCAAGTTTAAAGAGTGACATCTGAAGAAACAGTTGATTTTCAATATTTATGTGAAGCAGAAAACGACTTTTAATGTTAAACACATTAGCATCGAAAAAGATAACATACATTAAATCCCCTTTAAA